>CM023860.1:28597321-28832531 GCA_013389735.1 Phaseolus lunatus
ATGTTTACTTAGGTTGGGAAGCTAAGGTAGAACAAGTGTTTAGTATTCATGAGGTTAAAGATGACCAACAAGTTAAGCTAGCTACCTTAGAATTTTTGGACAATGCCATGCAATGGTGGCATAAAACTCTTATGGACATTGGGCTAAACAAGAGGCCTCCCGTGGTCTCTTGGAATGATTTGAAAGAATGCATGCGTGCTAGAGTTGTGCCTCCACATTATAGGAAAGACCTTTTGTTGAAACTCCAAAGGCTTCATCAAGGCACGCTTAGTGTGGATGCTTATTATAAAGAACTTGAAACGCTTTTAACTCATATTGACATGCATGAAAGTGAAGAATCTAAGATGGCTCATTTTGTAAGTGGATTAAGACAAGATATTCAAAATGTTGTAGAACTTTATGATTACACTTCTTTGGAAAAATTGGTTCACCTAGCCATCAAGGTTGAATCACAACAAAACCTCAAGTAAGAAATGTTTTAAGTGTTTAGGTTATGGTCATATAGCCGCAAATTGTCCAACAAAAAGAACCATGATGGTAAAAGGGGGTATAGTTGTAAGTGAACATAGTGATAATTCTTCTAAATCTAACTCCCCTTCCCCTAGCCCTAGTGATAATGAATGTGAAATACCATGTGAAGGTGACTTATTGGTGATAAGGCGCATGATGGGCACAATTCAAAAACCTTTGGATGATACCCAAAGAGAAAATATTTTCCATACCCGGTGCCTTATCAACAAAAAGTTATGTTCCATGATAATTGATGGGGGTAGTTGTACAAATGTGGCTAGTACAAGAGTGGTGGAGAAGCTTGTTTTAGCCACTATCTCTCATCCCAAGCCCTATAAGCTCCAATGGCTTACTAAAAAGGGAGAAATCATGGTTAATAAACAAGTCCTCATAAATTTCGAAATAGAAAAGTATAAAGTTGAGGTTTTATGTGATGTTGTGCCTATGGAAGCAACCCATATTCTTTTAGGGAGGCCTTGGCAATTTGATAGACATGTTTTACATAATGGCCTCACCAATATAATGTCTTTTTCCTTCCAAGGGCGCAAGATTACCTTAAAACCCCTCTCTCCACAAGAAGTTCAGGAGGACCAATTAAAAATGAAAAATAAAAGAGAAAATGAAAAAGAAAAAAATGATAAAATGAGTCATAATACCTTATCAACTAAATCAATCTTTTTGACTCATGCTATGCCTCAATTTGAGCATCCAAGGTATTCTTCTTCTTTGTCTTTTTCGCTCTCTTCACTTAGCCTTGTTTCTTGATAACTATATTGTTCTTCTGCTGGGTTTTTCAACTTCTGTACCCTATGCTTGCAAAACTACTCGGATATACCTCGTGCACGACCGTCTTCACTCATATTTACTTGAATTGTGAACTGCTGCTGTTGTCTGATTGCTCATCTCTTTTGCTCTTGCTTTTGCCTTATGCAGACATGATGCTGGGGGAAAACAAAATAGCTCAACTTCGCGCTCTGGCTAAAAAGCACAAACTCGCGGCGGGCTCCCAGACTATTCCTAACTCGGTTGCTGAGGATGCCGCTTTTCATGGGAGAACCCCCCCAGGAGGCTCTTCTCCTGCCACAACTCTACCTCCTCAAGCTAGGAAGAAACTGGCTCCCAAAAAGCTTAAAAGAAAAACTCCTCAAGTAGTATCTGAAGATGAGGAGGAAAATGACACTGAAGATGGCCTCATTACTAAACGCCAAAGGCCAACTGCCTCCAAGCCACTAAACCCCCCGACAACAGCACCATCAGGTCTTCCTCCACCAATACTCCTTGAAAACAACATACCAACCACAGACCTTTCCTCACTAACCTCACCAGACCATATGACGCCACCACCAGCCCTTCCTGCTCCCTCAGAAATAGTCCAAGCTCCGCCACTAGCCGCCGCACCACCTTCAACTGAAGGTGGCAGTCCCAACTTTGCAGAACACCCCCCAAGTGCTTCCACTCCTTTCCCATCTGCCGGGGAGGGGGCTCAATCTCAGGCCTCTACTGCTAGGCCCATCCTGATTGAGATTGAGGATACTGAGGCCTCTCCCCTTCCTGCTGCTGGAAAATCTACCTCACCGCCACCCCTAGAAGCCCCCCTTGCCATCCAAGCAACAAAGGGTGGTGGTGAGAGTCAGCTTCAGGTGCTTCCAGAAGGCCTAACTCCTGTCTTGCCCATTCCCAGTTTCCTCACCGAGTCGCTGGGGTCTTTATCCTCACAAATGGGCAAGCTAATAGAAGGGCAAGCCAGTTTGATCTTCAAAGGCATGCAAGAGTTCATCCACAAGCTCCAAAGAGAAAATCTTTGTTTACAGGAGGAACATCACTCCTTGAAAGCTCAAGCAAGCAAGCTTTCTTGTGATATGATGGTGCGAGAACTCGTGCACACAAGACTGGAAGACGCCTTGAATGCTGAAATTCAAGTAGCTCGCCACGAGACAGCTTACTTTCGCCAAAGACTCCAAGCCAAAACTATTGAAAACATCGAGCTTGAGAGCAAACTCGCTCCCATGCGGGCCCAAGTGGCGGACCTGCAAGCTAAACAGAAGGAAGATGCCACGAGGGTAGAAAAGCTGGAGAAGAAGTCAATTGAACGAGAAGTCCTCTTGGGGGTGGTCGAGAGCAATAGGGATAAGGCCCTCGCCGAGCTCGCCAAGGCTCATGAAGAAAATAACAAGATGACCTCAGAACTTGGCAAAGCTCAGGAGGAAAACAAGAGAATAATCGCCAGGCTAGACAAGGCCCAAGAAGAAGCTCAAAGACTTACTGCAGAATTTGCCCAGACTCGGGAGGATCAACAGAAAACCGCTGACAATCTCGCTCGGGCTCTCAAGGAGAGAAAGGAACTGACCCAACAGATCGACGAGCTTGACCAGAGTTCTGCACAAATCTTGAACTCAGGGTTCGATGCAGTTTTGGAGCAAATGGCGTGCCAATACCCCGAGCTGGACCTCTCCATGATCTCTATATGCAACGAGGTGGTAGACGGGAAGTGATCCGGTCGGTCATCAGTAGTTGATGACGTCAGCAGCAGTTGACCACGTGGACTATGCACAGGGTGGCACGTGGTAGAAAGAGCAAGTGAATAAGGGAGGAGATCACCTAGAACGGTGATCGGTAGTCAGATACCAAGTGGCCACCACTCCCAGTTCAGAGCATAGATAAGGGCCTAGAAGCAGAGCGTGAAGTTATGAGGCACCGCCCAGTCATCGGGGGAAAGTTATGAGGCACCGCCCGGTCATCGGGGGAAAGTTATGAGGCACCGCCCGGTCATCGGGGTAAAGTTATGAGGCACCGCCCGGTCATCAGGGGAAAGTTATAAGGCACCGGTCGGGCGTTACTGCATGAAGAGCGCGATCGGGCGTTAGTGCATGCAGAGGGCGATCGGTCATCGGGGTTCTTGCCAACGCGTGTTAAGCTGGGACCAAGGTTCCCAGCGAGAACGTTATGCATGCACCTCGCATGATGCCCACTCAGAGGACGTGCGGCGAGGCCATGCAGGCAGGATGCGCCTGGCGAGTGAGTTTAGACCAGCCACACTTGGTGCTCTCCTGGGAGCATGCGGCCCGCACAGAGAGAAGCGCAGAAGCCCTCCAGGTGTGACGCGTGTACGGTAGATGTCAGCTGCATGCCTCCACGTGTCACCATCTGGGAGAGAGGTGGGGCCCAGGTATAAAGCACTCCACGTCATGTAAGGTAAGGGAGAGAGTTCTTTTCAGATTACAAGTTTACACAGTTTACACAGGAGTCACCACTCACTCTTCTGGGTCATTGTGGGAGCGTTTATACACGTTGCACAGTGATACAGAATGGAGTTACAGAGAGAGAGAGAGTGGATCTGAGCACACACGAGTCTCACAAAGAGATTCAGTGAGAGTTTTTGGTGTTCCTGTTGCCTGACTTGAGCGTCGGAGTGCACACGGCCGCTAGAGGCGCCATCTGCGTTGTTTTGCAGGCATCGTTTGGAGGTCCAGTGACGATTCTTGGAGCGTTCTTGCAGAACACGCAGTTGCAGGAGGCTAGACGAAGGAGTGACGAGGCACATCCTCCACGTTCAAGTCCACGGCGAGATCAGGAAGATTGTACCTTCTGTTGATTAGAAACCCCCTTTACCGCCTTATCTCCACCCCCATATCTATCTTTTAATTTGCATAACTGTAATTTGAACATCTTTATCAATTTCAACGTTCACCTTTATTACCTTGTCTCCGGCCTCATATTTGTTTCTTTGTGCGTTTGACTAATGTAACAGGTGAAACACACTTAACCGAATGTAACTCAATGTAACTGAAACTTTGACCTTTCACGCCCTGCTTGAAACTAAACAAACTACTAATTTAAAATCATCAATTTGTTCAGATATTAATTCTGGGCGATGACATCCAATAGAACTCGTGAACTTAAGGTGAAAAACCTCATCACGCAAACCAACTTCACACTAGGCAACAAGCTTTAATCTTATCTGGTATTAAAAAATACAACTTACTTGACCTGCCAAGTGTTCTGCATCATCGCCAGAAGTTTCTGATCTGGTACTCGCCGAATTAATTTTGGGCGATGTTGCCTTCTTCATCCAAATAAGGCGTCCTGTGTGGGATCACCTTTTGCAACCTTCTATTCGCTTTTCCACCTGTCGTTCCTTTACATGGACTCTTCTTGCCTGCACCTGCTTCGAAGGCAAGGAGGACTTCCTCTGTCGCCTACACTTGCTCATAGGCAAGGAGGACTTCTTCTGTCTCCTACACTTGCTCAAAGGCAAGGAGGACCTCTTCTGTCGCCTACACTTGCTCAAAGGCAAGGAAGACTTCTTCTGTTGCCTACACTTGCTCAAAGGCAAGGAGAACTTCCTCTATTGCCTACACTTGCTCAAAGGCAAGGAGGACTTCCTCTGTTGCCTACACTTGCTCAAAGGCAAGGAGGACTTCCTCTTGCTCAAAGGCAAGGAGGACTTCCTTTGTTGCCTACACTTGCTCAAAGGCAAGGAGGACTTCCTCTGTTGCCTACACTTGCTCAAAGGCAAGGAGGTCTTCCTCTGTTGCCTCAAGATGCGCGAGAACATCGAGGACTTTGAACTTCGCTGGATGCCTCCGATCGCCCCAGGACGATGAGGACTTTAAAAACTTTTCACTTGTGCCACTAATCGCCTAAGGGCGATGAGGTCTTAAAAACTTTTACTTAAAACGTGCACCCTCATTTTACTTCTACCTCGAATCACTTTAGGTGATAAGGTTTTTAAAAAAACTTCTTTAAAATGATATGCACACAAACTTTAGTATACTTCAAAATTTCAATTTTGAATATCTTATTTCTTGGGTGGCCTCGTTAAAAACCCTCCTTAGGGAAAAAAGAGTGCCCCCATGTAACTGTTTTTACAAAATTGTTTATGATTCCCCTGAGTTTGCACTACTTACAAAGCTTTAATTGAAATAAAATTTGAGGTGTGTGGCATTCCAAGTACGAGGAATCGCCCCTCCTTCTAGTGTCTCCAAGCAGTAGGCGCCGTTCCCGAGTGCTTCGGTTATTCTAAACGGTCCTGTCCACTTGGGTGACGACTTATTCTCCATCTCGTACTGGTGGGCCTTCCTCATCACCAGATCGCCGCTTCTGAACTGCCTCGGTATTACTCTAGAACTGTACCTTCGTTCTATTCTTCTTTTCACAGCTTCAGCTTTCACTCTTGCTTCCTCTCTGACCTCATCTAGTAAATCCAGGTTCATTCTTCTCTCTTCATTTGATTCTTCTGCTACAAAGTGTTGAAATCTCGGCGAGCTCTCCTGGATTTCAACTGGAATCATCGCATCACAGCCATACACTAAACTAAAAGGGGTTTCGCGGGTGCCTGACTGCTTAGTTGTGTGGTACGCCCAAATTATGCGAGGTACCTCATCAGCCCACGATCCTTTAGCTTTCTCTAATCTCCTTTTCAAACCTCTCAACAGAACCCGATTAGCGGATTCTACCTGGCCATTCGTCTGTGGGTGCTCAACGGATGCAAACACTTGTTGAATTCCCACATCCTCACACAGCTTCTTCAACAGGTGGCTTGCAAACTGAGTCCCATTATCCGATACTAGACGCTTAGGCACCCCAAATCGGCACACAATGTTCTTCCATACAAAGTTTTCAATCTTGGGTGCCGTGATTTGGGCAACTGGCTCTGCTTCAATCCATTTAGTGAAGTACTCAATCGCCACCACCAAGTATTTCCTCTGCCTGATTGCCATCGGAAAGGGCCCCAGAATATCAATTCCCCATGTATGGAATGGCCAAGGGCTATAAATCGACTTAAGCTCTTCTGGGGGCGCCTTGTGCTAGTCGGTGTGCTGCTGGCACTGCTTGCAACACTGGGCGTACCTCTTGCAATCCTCTCTCATTGTCGGCCAGTAATATCCTGCACGAAGAGTTCTAGCGGCTAGAGCTCGACCCCCGATGTGAGTTCCGCATATGCCTTCATGGAGCGCAGCCATAATCCTCGTGCATTTCTCCCCGTGTATACACACCAGGAGTGGGTGTGTGAACCCAAACCTGTACAACTCGCCATCTATCATGGTAAACTTGGTAGAGTTCTTCTTGATCTTCCTGGACTCTGCCGGATCTATTGGGAGCAAGCCATCGGCTAAGTAATGCTGGTACTGTGTAATCCACGTATCTGGCTTATGTGTGGCACAGACCTGCGCGACATTCACTTCATCCACAGGAGACGCCCTTATCCTTGGCGTTCTCAAGGTCTCCTGAGTCAAAGACCTGTGACTCCTCGCCGTTCCCTCTGTCGACTTGCTCACTTGAAGTGTAAGGACCCAGAAAATTTTATTGGAATGAAAGTGTTATATTTAAATAATTTCAGAAGATGTTATTATTTAAAATACAAAGAGCTGGTAAACGAAGTTTCATAGTAGTCGGACCTCGGACGTCGCCCAAGATCTGGGGTCAGCTGGTACGGGTCGGTCGGATGACGTGTGGATCAAGAAGAGTAAAGGAAGAAAAGTGTAGTTTAGAAGACTATGAGATCGCCGGGGCGCGAGGACGTCGCCAGGGCGCGCGAGGCATGTGGACGTCGCCAAGGCGCACGAGGCATGTGGACGTCGCCAGGGCGCGCGAGGCATGTGGATGTCGCCAGGGCGCGCGAGGCATGCGGGCGTCGCCAGGGCGCGAGGCATGCGGGCATTGCCAGGGCGCGAGAGGCATGCGGGCATTGCCAGGGCGCGAGGCATGAGAGCGTCGCCAGGGATAGACATCGTTCGTCCCCCAGAGGGAGACATCGGTCGTCTTCCAGGGCGAGGGAGACATCGATCATCTTCCAGGGCGAGGGAGACATCGGTCGTTCGCCAGGATGAGTCAGCGGTGGAAAGTTATCGCGCGACGTCGAGTTTCACACAGAGTAAAGTGGGACCCAGGCTCCCAGCATGAAACGTCCTGCACGCGCGACATGTAGGCAAAAAGGGTGGTTCAGAATAGTGACCTCAGAGTGTTAGCCTGCGCAGAGGCACGCTTAGTCGTACTGTTCAGTGCAGCGTACACGCAAACTTCCCTGCAGAGTAGGTGGTGGCAGCGGCTTTTGTGGACAAGTTAGTTTAAGATGCAAAAACCCACTTATGAGAGAAAGAAACGTTGCAGTGGTTCAAGAGCGAAAGAGTGTGTTTACCTCCCTTCTTCTCCTTTCTCTCCTTCACGCTGCGACTCAGGCACCTTCACCCAAAAGTACGACGAACGACGGCTACCATTAGAGCACCTGGGAAGTTCTCTGCAAGTCCTACAAACCAGACGCAAAAACAGAGTGAGAGCATCTTTTAAGCTTCGTTGGGTTCTGGAGTTCTCGGTGTTTTGCGCAAGTCCAGGTAAGGGAAGCTAGCCTTCGTTTTCAATACAAGCCATAGATTAGCTGTTTCTGGAGTGAGGGCGACGTGGTCGCCGGTTTTCTGTTTCTTTTCGCAATGCTCTGTTCTATGTGGTTGGGCGACGTGGTCGCCGGTTTTAAATACGAAATTTCGAACTCCCCTGTTTTGATGTTGTTTGAAGCTGTTTGGGATTTAAATACAATATAGATGTGATATTCGAAAATCTGAACCCTTGAAATGATTGTTGCTGTGATTTGAATCATTCATTTGAGTGGTATGATGTTTTGAATGTTGTGAATGTGGGATTAAGGCATAGTATTTTCAGGAAAGGAAATACCGTGTAAGATCGTGTGTAGGTGTATTGACTAGGGGCTTGTCTAGAAGGAGATATCCTGACTCTACTGATATAATGGAATCATGTAGATGAAGTTATTCAGTTGTGGAGAGTCGGAGGAGGTTCATATGAATGGGCGAGTAGTGTGAAAAAGAACGAGCTCGGCCTGTTCTATGAATTAACCCTGTCATACCGGGAGAGTTAATGACATTGAGATTATATGCGCATGGCTGTGTGGATTTCACAGCGACCCTGTGTGGATTTCACAGTGGTATGGTATGACAGGTGCAGATCTCTGGGCCTGAGTCAACGCACGAGTCAATCCGGAAGTAGTGTCATGTGTCTATGCATTGTGGGTCAGTGGAAAGTCTGACGTGTGAATCTTGAATACTGAAAGTAGCAAATGGACACTTGACGAGTATGTGGATAATGGATATGTTGATGGTTGTAATTGTTATGGATCATGAATGGTGTGAAGTTTTATGTTTGCTATTTATTTAAAAGCTTTTAAACCATCTAGCTTACCCCTTTTCTTTGTATTGTTCTCTGGCTGTTTTCTCTTAAAACTGTGATGATCGTGTATTTTACACGGGAGCAGATGATTTTCCAGGAAGTAGAGCTCCTTAGTGAGTGGTCGCCGGAAGGAGATCGCCTGATTTCTGTTCTGGTAGCAGATCGGCTGTTTTGGGTCCTCTGATAGGAGATCGCCGGTCTATGTAGGGAGATCGCCGGTTTTCAATTTAGTTGGCTGTATTTTGTTTATGTTTTGGAAAAATTGACCGGTTATGTATTAAACTCCTTGTGAGGAGAAACTTATTTATTTATATAAAATTTTGTCCACTTCAATCTATCGGTTACCTTTATTTTCTTTATATAAACATGAATAGCATTTTGGCGGGATGTTACATTACCTCCTGAATGGATTGATTTCTTATCGATCTCATTCATATAGTTGTAGGGAATATAGAAACCTGTAGTTTCAAATTCTGAAACGAAGAAAGATGGCTCGTAGACCTCTTACCCCTCCCCAACCTTCTTCGGAAATGGGCCAGATCGCCAGGGCCATAGAGATGATGGCAAGTGCTATCCAACAACAGAATACGGTAATGGCTCAGATTCATCAGGCTGTAATGCATCATTGGGAAACTGCTCGGTCGGCTGAAACAGCTTCCCAGGTCGGTCAGCCTCAGGAACAGATGGGGCTGACCGAGTTCATGAGGCACAACCCACCCAAGTTCAGTGGGAATGCTACCCCCGATCAAGCAGATCAGTGGATCAGGGAGTTTCATGCCTTAGTGGAGAAGGCAAAGGTGGTGGAGACCCTGGAGAGGAGTGATTCCAGGGTAATCAGATCACACCTAGGGGGTTCCTCCAGTGGGAAGGCCAAGGTGCAGCACCCACAAAGCAAGCCTTATGCGAGACCTCCACCACATCGGGCAGGAGCAATTCCGCCCCAGTTTCAGCAGCAACAAACATGGAAACCCAGATGTTTCACGTGCCAAAAGATGGGGCACATTTCTAGAGATTGTCCTAGCAGAAATAGGATGACTCAACCCGTTGGTTCTCAGCAGTTTAGGAATGGAGGCAGTAGACCTCAAGCAGCAGGGAGCGTGTTTGCCATGACAGGAGCAGAGGCGTCTCAGTCAGGTAACCTAGTGTAAGGTGTTTGTCTTATAGCTGGTAGAGGTGTAAAAGCCTTGTTTGATTCTGGAGCGACACACTCCTTTGTGTCAAGCCTGTGTGTAGCCGAGTTGGGCCTTCTAGTGAAGGAGTTACCGTTTGAACTGTTGGTCTCTACACCTGCGTCAGGACAGGTGTTGACCTCTACAGTTTGCTCTGAATGTCCAGTGATAGTAGAGGGACGCAGGTTCAAAGTAAATTTGATTTGCCTACCTCTTCAGGATCTGGATGTTATCCTAGGAATGGATTGGCTATCTGCCAATCACATTCTCATAGATTGCGGTAGGCAGAAAGTGGTGTTTCCAGATCTCGAAGTGTCAGATGTAATGTCTGCTCAGCATGTGTGGTCGGAGTTGAAAGAAGGGGGCGAGGTGCTTTGTAATCCTAGCTCAAGGGGGAGTGAAGAATGAAGAAGATATGGGCAGTATACCTGTGGTGACGAATTTCATGGATGTATTTCCAGAAGAAATACCTGAACTACCTCCTAAGAGAGAAGGTTTCACGCAGAATAGGTGTTGTTTTGTTGATCGGGATTTGAAAGATGAGTGTGGGAATGGTGGGTTGAAGTTAAAGGCTCCTGATGCCGAAAGTCTCCTGAACTTGGAAAATGAGGATGCAGCTCTGTCTGTGAATGTAGGAGGGAAGGAGGAAATGGCCACGGATAAGAATAAGGACAAGCCATGTTATGATGGTGTTGATTCACTTCTGTTGAGTTCTTCTGGTGATGTTAGTGAATTGCAAAAAGTTGGATGTGGAAGCAAAACTTTCTGTGCCTTGTGTTTCTGATGGGATGGGATTTACAACTAATCCATTAGGTGGCAGTTGTGGTGATCAGCATTTCGTTTCTGATCCTAGAAACAATGCTGCATCGTCAGCTGTAGTAACAAGTCCTCACCCTGAACAAAGTGAGGGATTTATGATCTGTGTGTTGCATACTGAGCACCCTGAGATCCCATGCAATGCTAATATGGATGTATCCATTGGAATTCCTGAGTTAGCAGCTCTGAAATCCCAACCAGTTGCTAAAGAGGTGGGTTTTTCATAATCTGCTATTAGTAATCAAAGAAGAAATGAACCAGATGGGCGCCTGAAGGAAAGAAGCCGTTCTCTTTCAGTCTTTTGCTGCTTCACAATCGGTTCGACAAGAAACGGTGCCTAATGTGAATTCGAGCTACAAACCTGTCGTTTTTGAACTGAAAAGTGAAAATCCTGGAAGAAACTCTATCTCTGCAGTTTCTAGACAGAATAACAATGTTGATGCCAACCCAAATCATGGCAAATCAGTTCGTGCCAATGATGGACATCTGAAACAAGAGGAATTAGAAGTTTAAGGATCAAATTTTGAGAGGGGTTTTCTGGTCTGCAAGTCTCTACTCCTACCAATGAAATGACAAAATGTGGACAAAAGCCTAAACTGTTCTTTCAGGTCGGTGCTAGGATAGAGGTACTTTGGCAAGATAGTGGCATTAGAGAATGCTGGTTTAGATGAAAAATCTGGAGTGTGTCTCCAAGGCTGCTGAAGGTCCAGTACGATGATTTACTTGATAAAGAGGGACCACAGAAACTAGAGGAATGGGTCCCTTCATCTAGAGGGGCAGCTACTGATTAATTGGGTATGCGATGTTCAGGCCGCTTAACAGTCAAGCCATGCTCTCCTGAACGCCATTCAGGTCGCACTCTTGAGTTTGAATCAGCACTGGATGCCTGGTGGTGTGATGGATGGTGGGAAGGTGTTGTAACTGCAGCTAATGTCAGTGGTAAATGGATCTTAGTCAGATTGCTCTGCCTTAGAAAGTGAATCATCATCCATCCCCAAAGTTGAAGTTGCTAAGAAGGTTGAGCAAGAATCGTTTGGTTTGGAAACCCCTGTGGATCTGGAAAATATGAAGGGAATAACTTTGAGGGAGCCACTCTATGTCGCTCATGAGGACAAGGGTAACAACTCTGGTGGTGGCTGTGATGATGAAGCTGACAAGGCTGTGAAGATACTTCTGGCCTTAAATGAACACAAGGATAATAACTCTTGTAGAGGCAGTGATGATGTTGACAATGAGGAGAAGACCTTTGGAGTTTGTAGTTGGGGATCATGTATTTATGAAAGTGACACTGACCAAGGGTGTAGGACAAGCTATCAGATCAAAGGAGCTGTCTCCTAAGTTCGTCGGGCCATATCAGATCTTAAGGAGGATCGGTCCAGTGGCTTATGAAATCGCCCTACCTCCCCAATTAGCAAATCTGCATAATGTCTTTCACGTGTCACAGCTAAGGAAGTATCTTGCAGACCCTAGTCACGTGTTGGAAGTGGACGATGTGCAGATCAGGAATGAATTGTCGTTTGAAGCGAAACCAGTCAGGATTGACGATCAACAGAGTAAGCAGCTCAGAGGCAAGACCATCAACATGGTGAAGGTGGTGTGGGATGACAGATCGGGTGATTCAACTTGGGAATTAGAAGAAACCATGAGAGAAGCCTATCCCTACCTCTTTTCCTTGTAATTCAATTTTCGGGGACGAAAATTTTTCTTGTTGGGGAGATTGTAAGGATCTAGATAATTATTTGGAATAGAAGAAGTATAATTTTAATGAATTCTGAATATGTTATTACTTAAAACGAAAAGAGCTTGTAATGGAAATTTCATGGTGGTCAGACCTCGGATGTCGCCCAAGGTCTGAGGGCGGTGTAACATCCCGCCAAAATACTATACAAATGTATATAATGAAAATAAAGGTAACAAATAGATTCTATGAACAAAATATTATATATATGAAATGTAGTTTCTCCTCACAGGGAGTTTAATACAAATTCGGTCAAATTTTTCCAGAAACATAAACAAAATACAGTAAAAAAACGAAGCAGGCGATCTCCTATCGGAAGAGACCGATCTCCTATCGAACGAGGCCGATCTCCCATCGGAGGACCCAAAAACAGCCGATCTGCTTCCGGCGACCACTCACTAAGGAGCTCTACTTCCTGGAAGATCATCTGCTCCCGTGTAAGTTATACACGATCATCACAGTTTAAAGAGAAAAACAGCCAACGAGCAAAACACGCAGGGTAAGCTAGATATTTTAAAGAGAGTTTAAATAAGAACATTAAAATCAGGGTAAGCAATTTTCAAGATATTCACGTAAAGCTATAGATTTTCTCAATACTCTTCACCTGATCGCCCAGAAATCACACATTCCACAATATTCACAAGAGTCATTCATTTTCACAATACTGCATCAAGTGTCTATAAATTTCAAGTTCCTCATTTCACATGTCAGACCACCACTGACCCAGCACACAAGACACTCGACTTACTTCCGGAAGACTCGTGCATTGACTAGACTCAGAGATTCTGCACCTGTCATACAAGCTGTTGTAATGTTTCCACAGCTATGCGCATCAACACATTCTCGATCTCAAGTTCACCATTCTCACAGTATGACAGGGTTAATCCATATGACAGGCCGAGCTCGTTCTGTTTCACACGACTCACCCATACATATGAACCTCCTTCGACTCTCAACGCCTGAATAACCTCATCTATATGAATCCATTATCTCAGGAGAGTCAGGATAATCCCATTATAGACATCATCGATCAATGCACATCCTACACGATCTTACACGGTATTTTCTTTCCTGAAAATACTATGCCTCGATCCACATTCACCACATCCAACACATCACATAACACTTAAAGGAATGATTTCAATCACAGCAAAACTCAATCCAAGGTTCTTATTTTCGAATATCTCATTTAAATCTCAACAGTTTCAAAGCAACACCAAAAACAGAGAGTTTCGCAAACAACGCCAAAACCGGCGACCTGGTTCAAAAACAGGGTATTTCGAAGTCTGTAATTAAAAACTGGCGACCACGTCGCCCTCACACATGGAACAGAGCATTCACGCAGATGCAAACGAAACCGGCGACCACGTCGCCCTCATTTCAGAAATAGCTAAACTATGGCTTGTATGGAAAAAGAAGTCTAGCTTCCCTTACCTGGACTTGCGCAAACACCTAGAGTTCCGAAACCCAACAAAGCTTGAAGAACGCCTTGGCTCTGTTTTTGCGTCTGGTTGAAGGACTTGCAGAGGACTGCTCAGGTGCTCTAATGGTGGCTGTCGCTCGTCGTACTCTCGTGTGAAGGCGCTAGAATCGCAACGCGAAGGAGGCAACTGGAGGAGAAGGGAGGTAACTCACTCTTTCTCTCTTTGAAGGCTGCAACGTTTTTTTCTCTCAGCAGTGGGTTTTCTGCATCTTAAACCAACTTATCCACCAAAAGCAGCTGCCACCACCCACTCTGCAGAGAAGTCTGAGAACCACTGCTCTGAACAGTACTGCCACTGTTGTCGCTTGTGCATGCCAGCCACTGCTCTGAACAGTACGACCGCGAGTGTCTCCTGCGCATGCCAACATTCTGATGTCACCACTCTGAATCATCCTTTTTGTCTACGTGGCGCGCGTGCAGGACGTTTCATGCTGAGAGTCTGGGTCCCACTTTATCTGTGTGAGGCTCGCCATCGCGACAACTTTCCAATGCTGACTCATCCTGGCGAACGACCGATGTCTCCTTCGCCCTAGAAGACGACCGATGTCTTCCTCTGGGAGACGACCGATGTCTTCCCTGGCGACGCCCTCATAACTCTCGCGCCTTGGCCACGTCCACATGCCTCGCGCCCTGGCAATGCCCGCATGCCTCGCGCCCGCGCGATGCCTGCATGCCTCTCGCGCCCGCGCGATGCCTGCATGCCTCTCACGCCCGCGCGATGCCTGCATGCCTCTCGCGCCCTGGCGACGTCCACCTGGCGCTCATGTGTAGCAGGCGACCGGCGATCTCATAGCCTTCTAAACATAACTTTTTCCTCCCTTTCTATTCTAAATAAAACATACATAGAATTCTTTTAAAATATAACCCTTTTTATTCCAATTCAATTTTACAGGTCCTTACAGGCGGCGTGGTAGAGGTTGGTCGGTGGACCACAGTGGGTTCCAGAAATCACATGTAGGGAGGTGTGATTTGAACCTTAGGAGTGCCATGCATGCAGAATAACTATGGGACTTTACACTTGGACATAAGGGATTTACCTTAGTGTTGCATGCTTAGGCACGTAAGGATTGAGTACTGAGCTGCCCTCGGGCAGGAGAAGCTACCGACGTTACCGAGCCATGTGGGGGTGATAACACAGGCGTGGAGTAATAGTAGGACGAGCCCTCAACAGGGTGTGACGATGTGACATCGGTGACCAGAGTAAGGCGATGTGTTCTCGTCACACACAAGGGCGATAAGAGATCGCCAACAGGATGAGAGGAACATCGGTCATCAACCAGGATGGGAGACACATCGGTGGTCTGCCAGGGTGAGACATCGGTGGTCTGCCAGGGTGAGACATCGGTTGTCTGCCAGGGTGGGACATCGGTGGTCCTTCAGGGTGAGACATCAGTCGTCCGTCAGGAAGAGGAATCAGTTGTCCGTCAGGAAGAGGAATCAGTCATCGCCAGTATGAGAGGCATCGGTCATCGCCGGTATGAGAGGCATGGTCATCGCGCGAGCAGTCATCGGTGGATGGTTATCGTGCGAGCAGTCATCGGTGGATGGTTATCGCGCGATGTCGTGTTTCACACAGATAAGGTGGGACCCAGGCTCCCAGCGTGAACGTTCTGCATGCACGACACGTAGACAAAAAGGGTGTTTCAGAATAGTTAGCATCAGAGAGTTGGTATGCGCAGAAAACCCACATGGTCATACTGTTCAAGGAAGTGTGCACGCAAGCTTTCCTGCAGAGTGGGTGGTGGCAGCGGCATTTCTGGGCAAGTTGGTTTAGATTCAAAACTCACTCCTGAGAGGCAGTGGACGTTGCTGTGGTTCGAGAGTGATTGAGTGAGTTAGCTTTGGTTCCCTGTTTCTTTCCTCTCCATTTCCCTGCGTTCAGGCGTCCTAGCGAACCAGTTGAAGATCGGCGACTGCCATTGTCCTTCTGGGAAGTCTCTGCAAGTTCTCCCTGTAACATCCCGCCAAAATGCTTTTCATATTTATATAATGAAATAAAGGTAAAACCATAATATCGAAGTGAACATAAATATATATATGTAATGAAATTTCTCCTCACAGGGAGTTTAATACATAACCAGTCAGTTTTCCAAAACTTAAACAAAATACAGCAAAATAAAAAAAAAACAGGCGATCTCCTAACAGAAAACAGGCGATCTCCTATCAGAAACAGAAAACAGGTGATCGCCTAACAGAAACAGAAACAGGCGATCTCCTTCCGGCGACCACTCACTGAGGAGCTCTACTTCCTGCAACATCATTTGCTCCCGTGTAAAATCATACACGATCATCACAGGTTTAAGAAAACATCCACGAAACAAGAACACAGGGTAAGCTAGATATTTTAAAGAGAATTTAGATATGAAACTTTAAAATCAAGATAAAACAAATTTAAGACACCCACGTAAAAACCATCAACTTTCTCATTCCCATCACATGACCATCAAGTAATCACATATTTCACAATTTCCTCAAGAGTCTTTCAATTCACATAATTCATCAAGTGTCTATCAATTTCAATGTTTCTCATTTCTCACGTCAGACTTCCACTGACTCATCACACACAGACACTTGACACTACTTCCGGAAGACTCGTGCGTTGAACTTAGCATCCAGAGACCTGCACCTGTCATACTTCATTGCTGTAATGTTCCCACAGCCATGCGCATCAACGTAATCTCGATCTCAATCTCATCACTCTCACAGTATGACAGGGTTAATACATATAACAGGTCAAGTCAGTTATCTTTCAAACGACTTACCCATACATATGGACCTCCTTCGACTCTCACCTACTGAATGACTTCGTCTATGTGACTCCATCATATCAGCAGAGTCAGGATCGTCTCATTCACAGGATACTCACTGATAAATACACCTCATAACTAATCTCAACACGGTATTTCCTTTCCTGAAAAGACTATGTCTTGATCCCACATTCAAACATTCAACACATCATATAACACTTAAATGAACAATTTCCAATCACAGCAACAATCATTCCAAGGTTCAGATTTTCAAATATCACATTTCAATCTCAAACAATTTCAAACGACACTAAAACAGGGGATTTCGAAAAACAACGCCAAAACCGGCGATCTCGTCCAAAAACAGGGGATTATGCAATAACAGTTGAAAACCGGCAAACACGTCGCCCCATCATCAAAATCATCTAATATAAGGTTTTCGTTGGAAATAAGGCTAGCTTCCCTTACCTGGACTAGCGCAAAACACCAAGAGCTCCGAAACCCACCGAAGCTTAAAGATGCTTTCACTCTATTTTAGCGTCCCGGTCTGGAGAACTTGCAGAGAACCTCCCAGGTGTCCAAAGGCAGTCGTCGCTCGTCGTACTGGTGCTTGAGGGTGCCTAAATCGCAGCGCGAAGGAGAGAAAAGAGAAGGATGAAGGTGAACTCACTCTTTCGCTCTTGAACCACTGCAACGTTCTTTGCCTCCCCGAAGTGGGTTTTTGAATCTAAGCCTACTTGTCCACGCATGCTGCTGCCACCACCCACTCTGCAGGAAAGCCTGAGTGTACGCTTCCCTGAACAGTATGACCACGAGTGTCTCTTGCGCATGCCAACTGCTTCCCTGAACAGTACGGCCACGAGTGTCTCTTGCGCATGCCAACTCTCTGATGTCAATATTCTGAACCACCCTTTTTGTCTACGTGGCACGCGTGCAGGACGTTTCATGCTGGGAGCCTGGGTCCCACCTTATCTGTGTGAAACACGACATCGCGCGATAACCTTCCACCGATGACTCATCCTGGCGGACGACCGATCTCTCTCGCCCTGGAAGACGACCGATGTCTCTCTCTGGGAGACGACCGATGTCTATCCCTGGCGACGCCCGCATGTCTCTCGCGCCCTGGTTATGCCCGCATGCCTCGCGCCCTGACGATGCTCGCATGTCTCTCGCGCCCCGGCGATGCCCGCATGCCTCTTGCGCCCTGGCGATGCCTGCATGTCTCTCGCGCCCTGGCGATGCCCGCATGCTTCGCGCCCTGGCGATGTCCGCATGTCTCTTGCGCCCTGGCGATGCCCGCATGCCTCGCGCCCTGGCGATGTCCGCATGCCTTGCGCCCTGGCGACGTCCGCATGTGTAGTCTAGGCGACAGGCGATTATGTACTAACCAGGCGATCTCATAGTCTTCTAAGCTACACTTTCCTTCCTTTTTATTTTAAATAAAAACATACTTAGAATTCATTTAAAATATATTCCTTTTATTCCAATTTAATTTTACAGGTCCTTACAACGCTGCTCCTGCCCGATGTGGTGGAGGTCTCGCATAGGGCTTGCTTTGTGGGTGCTGCACCTTGGCCTTCCCACTGGAAGAACCCCCTGGGTGTGACCTGATCACCCGGGAATCACCCTTTTCCAGAGTCTCCACCATCTTCGCCTTCTCTACCAAGGCGTGAAATTCCCTGATGCACATAGGGGCTATGGTCCTCTTCAGCCCATGCTTCAGTCCCTCTTCAAACTTCCTGCACCTCCAAGCCTCGGAGGTCGCCTGGGTATAGAATCGGGCGAGGTACTCAAACCGAGCAGCATAAGCATTCACTGACATCTCCCCCTGCTCCAATCTGAGGAATTCTGCTTCCTTCGCAAACTTTGCACTATCTGGGAAATATTTTTCCAGAAACCTCACCCTGAAGCTCACCCAGTCTAACACTTCAGCTCTGGCTTCCATCATCTGCTGAGCTCCCATCCACCAGAACTCGACTTCTCCAGATAGCAAATAGGTGGCGAACACCAATTTCTTCTCTTCAGGGCAAGAGGTCGCCCTAAAGATTTTCTCCAACTACCTGACCCACTGATCTGCTTGATCAGGGGTAGCATTCCCACTGAACTTGGGTGGGTTGTGCCTCATGAACTCAGTCAGTCCCATCTGTTCCTGAGGCTGACCGACGTGGGAATTTGTTTCAGCCGACCGAGCAGTTTCCCAATGGTGCATTGCAGCTTGATGATTCTGAGCCATTGCTGCATTCTGTTGTTGGATGGCAGTTGCCATCATCTCAATAGCCTTGGCAATCTAGCTCATTTCCGAAGAAGGTTGGGGAGGGGTAGGAGGTCTACGTGCCATCTTTCTTCGTTTCAGATTTTGAAACTATTGGTTTCTATATTCCCTACAACTACAAGAATGAGATCGATAAGAAATCAATTCATTCAGGAGGTAACATCTAGACCTTACAAAGGTCAGCATCTCAAAGTCATTAAGAATTTGAGTTCATCAACAGAATCAAAATGCTCAAAATAGAAAGCATAACACTGAACAGTCATGGGTACAAACTACCAATCAAATATCACTACACTTAATAATTGGGATAAAACACACCAGAAGTGGATATATGCTCAACATCAAACTTTTGGAATTAAGATTGAGAACATCTCGATTCAGTTATGAGTGTGCACCCTCACTACTTTATCAAGATCCTTTCACTCTTAATACCAAATTTTTCATTCAGAGCCTATATCTACTAAAGCACAAACAAGATTTCAATCAGAAAATATTTGAAAGCCTTTCACTATAGCTTTGATTAAGACTCTACTAGCAGAGGAAACACAATGAACCCACTCTCCTCAGGTCATCCTAAGGACGAACTGCTCTGATACCATTAATGTAACATCCCGCCAAATTCTTTTCATATTTATAAAATGAAATAAAGGTAAAACAATAAAATCGAAGTGAACATATGTATATATATATGTATAATGAAATTTCTCCTCACAGGGAGTTTAATACATAGCCAGTCAGTTTTCCAAACTTAAACAAAATACAGCAAAATAGAAAAACAGGCGATCTCCTAACAGAAAACAGGCGATAGCCTATCAGAAACAGAAAACAGGCGATCGCCTAACAGAAACAGAAACAGGCCATCTCCTTCCGGCGACCACTCACTGAGGAGCTCTACTTCCTGCAACATCATCTGCTCCCGTGTAAATTATACACGATCATCACAGGTTTAAGAAAACATCCACAAAACAAAAATGCAGGGTAAGCTAGATATTTGAAAGAGAATTTAGATATGAAACTTTAAAATCAAGATAAAACAAATTTAAGACACCCACGTAAAAACCATCAACTTTCTCATTCCCTTCACATGACCATCAAGTAATCACATATTTCACAATTTCCTCAAGAGTCGTTCAATTCACATACTCCATCAAGTGTCTATCAATTTCAATGTTTCTCATTTCTCACGTCAGACTTCCACTGACTCATCACACACAGACACTTGACACTACTTCCGGAAGACTCGTGCATTGACTAGACTCAGAGATCTGCACCTGTCATACTACACTGCTGTAAAGTTCCCACAGCTATGCGCATCAACATAATCTCAATCTCAATCTCGTCACTCTCCTAGTATGACAGGGTGAATCCACACAACAGGTCACGTAGTTATCTTTCAAACGCCTAAATAACTTCATCTATATGATTCCATTATATCAGGAGAGTCAGGATATCTCATTATAGAAATCACCGATCAATGCACATCCTACATGATCTTACACGGTATTTTCTTTCCTGAAAATACTATGTCTTGATCCCACATTCACAACATTCAACACATCATATAACACTTAAATGAACGATTCCAATCACAGCAAAAATCATTCCAAGGTTCAGATTTTCGAATATCACATTTCAATCTCAAACAGTTTCAAACGACACTACAATAGGGGATTTCGAAAACAGCATTAAAACCGGCGATCACGTCGCCCCACACATAAAAACAGAGCATTGTGAAAAGGAATATGAAAACCGGCGACCACGTCACCCTCACTTCAGAACCTACTCGCCTAACGTTTTTATAAATGAAAATGCTAGCTTCCCTTACCTGAACTTGCGCAAAACACCAAGAGCTCCAAAACCCACCGAAGTTTAAAGATGCCTTAACTTTGTTCTAGCGGCCTGACAGAAAACTCGCAGAGAACTCCCCAGGTATCCAAGGGCAGTCGTCGCTCGTCGTACTGGTGCTTGGGGATGCCTGAATCGCAGCGCGAAGGAGAGAAAAGAGGAGGATGAAGGTAGACTCACTCTGTCACTCTTGAACCACAACAACGTTCTCCCTCTCAGAAGTGGGTTTTTGAATCTAAACCAACTGTCCACAAATGCCGCTGCCACCACCCACTCTGCAGGGAAGCTTGCGTGCACGCTTCCCTGAACAGTACGACCACGCGTGCCTCTGCGCATGCCAACACTTTGATGTCACTATTCTGAACCACCCTTTTTGTCTACGTGTCGCGCGTGCAGGACGTTTCATGCTGGGAGCTTGGGCCCCACCTTATCTGTGTGAAACTCGACATCGCGCGATAACTTTCCATCGCAGACTCATCCTGGCGAACGACCGATGTCTCGCCCTGGAAGACGACCGATGTCTCTCTTTGGGAGACGACCGATGTCTATCCCTGGCGACGCCCGCATGTCTCGCGCCCTGGCGATGCCCGCATGTCTCTCGCGCCCTGGCGATGCCCGCATGCCTCTCGCGCCCTGGCGATGCTCGCATGTCTCTCGCGCTCTGGCGATGCCCGCATGCCTCGTGCCCTGGCGATGCCCGCATGCCTCTCGCGCCCTGGCGATGCCCGCATGCCTCGCGCCCTGGCGATGCCCGACGACATCGCCACGCCTTGCTGAAGGTTCTTCATCCCACTATGTTACGTCCAAGGTATCATCTCCACATGACTTGGTGACGTCGGTAGCTTCACATTTCCAAGAGTAGATCAGCACTACTGTAACATCCCGCCAAAATACTATTCATGTTTATATAATGAAAATAAAGGTAACAAATAGATTGAAGTGAACAAAATTATATATATGAAATGTAGTTTCTCCTCACAGGGAGTTTAATACAAATTCGGTCACTTTTCCAAAAAACGTAAACAAAATACAGTAAAAAAAAACAAGGCAGGCGATCAGAAGAGGGCGATCTCCTATCAGAAGACAGCAAAAGGGTGATCGCCTAACAGAAGTAGAAACAGGCGATCTCCTTCCGGCGACCACTCACTGAGGAGCTCAGCTTCCTGCAACATCATCTGCTCCCGTGTAAGTTATACACGATCATCACAGGTTTAAGAAAGAGCCAAACACAACACCAAAGAAACACCACAGGGTAAGCTAGACATTTGAAAAAGGGTTTAGATATTATACTTTAAAATCAAGATGAAACAAATTAAAGACACCCACGTAAACCATCAACTAAAACACATATTGCACAATATTCTACAGAGTCATTCTATTTCACATAATGCATCAAGTGTCTAACAATTTCAATGTTCCTCATTCCTCACGTCAGACTTCCACTGACTCATCACACAAGACACTTGACATTACTTCCGGAAGACTCGTGCGTTGACTCAGACCCAGAGATCTGCACCTGTCATACTACATCACCCACACAAGGTCGCTGTGAAACTCACACAGCCATGCGCATAAATGAATCTCAATATCTTCACTCTCCTAGTATGACAGGGTTAATTCATATAACAGGCCGAGCTCGTTCTTTTTCACACGACTCACCCACTCATATGAACCTCCTTCGACTCTCACCAACTGAATAACTTCCTCTATGTGGTTCCATTATCTCAACAGAGTCAGGATATCTCCTTCTAGACAGGTCCCTAGTCAATACACATCACACACGATCTTACACGGTATTTTCTTTCCTGAAAATACTATGCCTTGATCCCATATCCACAACATTCAAAACATCATACCACTCAAATGAATGATTCAAATCACAGCAACAGTCATTTCAAAGGTTCAGATTTTCGAATATCACATACGTTTCACATTTAAATCTCAAACAGCTTCAAACAACACCAAAAACAGGGGAGTTCGAAAAACAACGCCAAAACCGGCGATCTCGTTCAAAAACAGAGGATTATACAATAACAGTTGAAAAACCGGCGACCACGTCGTCCCCATCATCTCAATCATGAATATAAGGATTTTCGTTGGAAATAAGGCTAGCTTCCCTTACCTGGACTTGCGCAAAACACCAAGAGCTCCAAAACCCACCGAGCTTAAAGGATGCCTTAGCTCTGTTTTCAGCGTCTGGTTTGTAGAACTTGCAGAGAACCTCCCAGGTGCTCTAAGGGCAGTCGTCGCTCGTCGCACTGGTGCTTGAGGTTGCCTGAGTTGCAGCGCGAAGGAGAGAAAAGAGAGGGATGAAGATGCAGACACTCTTTCACTCTTGAGCCACTGTGACCTTCTTTGCCTTCCCGCAGTGGGCTTTTGAATCCAAGCCTACCTGTCCACGTATGCTACTGCTGCCACCCCTTCTGCAGGAAAGCCTGAGTGTACTATTTCACTGAACAGTACGGCCACGGTTGTCTCTTGCGCCTGCCAACCACTGCCCTGAACAGTACGACCACTGTTGTCTCTTGTGCATGCCAACCACTGCCCTGAACAGTACGACCACGAGTGTCTCTTGCGCATGCCAACATTCTGATGTCACTATTCTGACCCACCCTTTTTGTCTACGTGGCGCGCATGCAGGACGTTTCATGCTGGGAGTCTGGGTCCCACTTTATCGGTGTGAAACTCGACATCGCGCGACAACTTTCCACCGCTGAGTCATCCTGGCGAACGACCGATGTCTCGTCCTGAAAGACGACCGATGTCTCTCTCTGGGAGACAACCGATGTCTATTCCTGGCGACGCCCGCATGACTCTCGCGTCCCGGCGATGCCCGCATGCCTCTCGCGCCCTGGCCACGTCCACATGCCTCGCGCCCTGGCCACGTCCACATGCCTCTCGCGCCCCGACCAGATCAAAGAAGTTGTCCCCTAAGTTCGTGGGACCATATCAGATCTTAAGGAGGATTGGTCCAGTGGCTTATGAGATCGCCCTACCTCCCCATTTAGCGAATCTGCACAATGTCTTTCACGTATCGCAGCTGAGAAAGTACATGGCCGATCCTAGTCATGTGCTGGAAGTGGACGATGTGCAGATCAGGGATGACTTGTCCTTTGAAGCGAAACCAGTCAGGATTGACGATTGGCAAAGTAGACAGCTAAGAGGCAAGACCATCAGCATGGTGAAAGTGGTGTGGGATGAGAGATCGGGTGATTCAACTTGGGAGTTAGAAGAACCCATGAGAGAAGCCTATCCATACCTCTTTTCCTTGTAATTCAATTTTCGAGGACGAAAATTTTTCTTGTTGGGGAGAATGTAAGGACCTGTAAAATTGAATTGGAATAAAAAGGGATATATTTAAATGAATTCTAAGTATGCTTTTATTTAAAATAAAAAAGGAAGGAAAGTGTAGTTTAGAAGACTATGTGATCGCCGGTCGCCTACTACACATGATCGCCAGGGCGCGAGGCATGTGGACGTCGCCAGGGCGCGAGAGGCATGCGGGCATCACCAGGGCGCGAGGCATGTGGATGTCGCCGGGGCGCGAGAGGCATGTGGACGTCGCCGGGGCGCGAGAGGCATGTGGGCAACGCCGGGGGCGCGAGGCATGATGACGTCGCCAGGGCGCGAGAGGCATGCGGGCATCGCCAGGGCGCGAGGCATGTGGACGTCGCCAGGGCGCGAGAGGCATGTGGGCAACGCCGGGGCGCGAGGCATGCGGGCAACGTCGGGGCGCGAGAGACATGCGGGCGCCGCCAGTGAGAGACATCGGTCGTCTCCCAGAGAGAGACATCGGTCGTCTCCCAGAGAGAGACATCGGTCATTCGCCAGGATGAGTCAGCGGTGGAAAGTTGTCGCGCGATGTCGAGCTTCACACAGATATAGTGGGACCCAGACTCCCAGCATGAAACGTCCTGCACACGCGCCACGTAGATAAAAAGGGTGGTTCAGAATAGTGACCTCAGAGTGTTAGCCTGCGCAGAGGCACGCTTAGTCGTACTGTTCAGTGCAGCGTACACGCAAACTTCCCTGCAGAGTGGGTGGTGGCAGCGGCTTTTGCAGACAAGTTAGTTTAAGATGCAAAAACCCACTTCTGAGAGAAAGAAACGTTGCAGTGGTTCAAGAGCGAAAGAGTGTGTTTACCTCCTTCTCCTTTCTCTCCTTCGCACTGCGACTCAGGCACCTTCACCCAAAAGTACGACGAACGACGGCTACCATTAGAGCACCTGGGAAGTTCTCTGCAAGTCCTACAAACCAGACGCAAAAAGAGAGTGAGAGCATCTTTTAAGCTTCGTTCGGTTTTGGAGTTCTCGGTGTTTTGCGCAAGTCCAGGTAAGGGAAGCTAGCCTTCATTTTCAATACAAGCCATAGATTAGCTGCTTCTGAAGTGAGGGCGACATGGTCGCCGGTTTCATGTTTCTTTTCGCAATGCTCTGTTCTATGTGGTTGGGCGACGTGGTCGCCGATTTTAAATACAGATTTCGAACTCCCCTGTTTTTGTGTTGTTTTAAAGCTGTTTGAGATTTAAAGGTGGAATGCATGTGATACTCGAAAATCTGAACCTTTGAAATGATTGTTGCTGTGATTTGAATCATTCATTTGAGTGGTATGATGTTTTGAATGTTGTGAATGTGGGATCAAGGCATAGTATTTTCAGGAAAGGAAATACCGTGTAAGATCGTGTGTAGGTGTATTGACTAGGGGCTTGTCTAGAAGGAGATATCCTGACTCTGCTGATATAATGGAATCACGTAGATGAAGCTATTCAGTTGTGGAGAGTCGGAGGAGGTTCATATGAATGGGCGAGTAGTGTGAAAAAGAACGAGCTCGGCCTGTTATATGAATTAACCCTGTCATACCAGGAGAGTTAATGACATTGAGATTATATATGCGCATGGCTGTGTGGATTTCACAGCGACCCTGTGTGGATTTCATAGTGGTATGGTATGACAGGTGCAGATCTCTGAGCCTGAGTCAACGCACGAGTCAATCCGGAAGTAGTGTCATGTGTCTATGCATTGTGAGTCAGTGGAAAGTCTGACGTGTGAATCTTGAATACTGAAAGTAGCAAATGGACACTTGACGAGTATGTGGATAATGGATATGTTGATGGTTGTAATTGATATGGATCATGAATGGTGTGAAGTTTTATGTTTACTATTTATTTAAAAGCTTTTAAACCATCTAGCTTACCCCTTTTCTTTGTATTGTTCTCTGGCTGTTTTCTCTTAAAACTGTGATGATCGTGTATTTTACACGGGAGCAGATGATTTTCCAGGAAGTAGAGCTCCTTAGTGAGAGGTCGCCGGAAGGAGATCGCCTGTTTATGTCTCTATGTGGTGATCGCCTGATTTCTGTTCTGATAGCAGATCGGTTGTTTTGGGTCTTCTAATAGTAGATCGCCGGTTTATGTAGGGAGACCGCCGGTTTCAATTTATTTGGCTGTATGTTGTTTAAGTTTTGGAAAAATATACCGGTTATGTATTAAACTCCCTGTGAGGAGAAACTTATTCATTTATATAAAATTTTGTTCACCTCAATCTATTTGTCACCTTTACTTTCATTTTATATTTATTCCAAAGTAATTTGGCGGGATGTTACATCCTGTCTTTTGGCAGGCAAAACATCTTCTCTCTGAAGTCTTCTTGAAGCATGCATTGGAGGCGTGTGGTCCACCACAATGGAGACACTTGTGTTTCCAAGGTTGCTGCTGCTGAAACTGGGGAGGCGCTGCTCCTGCCCGATGTGGTGGAGGTCTCGCATAGGGCTTGCTTTGTGGGTGCTGTGCCTTAGCTTTCCCACTGGAAGAACCTCCTGGGTGTGACCTGATCACCCAAGAATCACCCTTTTCCAGGGTCTCCACCATCTTCGCCTTTTCTACTAAGGCGTGAAATTCCCTGATGCACATTGGGGCTATGGTCCTCTTCAGCCCCTCTTCGAACTTCCTACACCTCCAGGCCTCGGAGGTCACCTGGGTATAGAATCGGGCGAGGTACTCAAACCGAGCAGCATAGGCGTTTACTGACATATCCCCCTGCTCCAACTTTAGGAACTCAGCTTCCCTCGCAAACTTGGCGCTGTTTGGGAAGTATTTCTCCAAGAACCTCACCCTGAAGCTCTCCCAATCCAATACATCCTCTCGGGCCTCCATCATCTGCTGAGCTCCCATCCACCAGAACTCAGCTTCTCCAGATAGCAGATAGGTGGCAAACAACAGTTTCTTCTCTTCAGGGCAGGAGGTCGCCCTAAAGATTTTCTCCAACTCTCTGACCCACTGATCTGCCTGATCAGGGGTAGCATTCCCACTGAACTTGGGTGGGTTGTGCCTCATGAACTCGGTCAGTCCCATCTGTTCTTGAGGCTGACCGACGTGGGAGTTTGTTTCAGCAGATCGAGCAGTTTCCCAGTGGTGCATCGCAGCTTGGTGATTCTGTGCCATCGCTGCATTCTGTTGTTGAATGGCAGTTGCCATCATCTCAATGGCCTTAGCAATCTGGCTCATCTCCGAAGAAGGTTGGGGAGGGGTAGAAGGTCTACGTGCCATCTCTCTTCGTTTCAGATTTTGAAACTATAGGTTTTCTATGTTCCCTACAACTACAAGAATGATATCGATAAGAAATCAATTCATTCAGGATGTAACATATAGACCTTACAAAGGTCAGCATCTCAAAATCATTAAGAATTTGAGCTCATCAACAGAATCATAATACTTATAACTTCAAACAAAACACCAGAACAGTTACTGGTGTACAATCATCAATCCAAACAACCACTTTCAGGCCATTACAAGAGCACTCAATAAATCACACCAGAATTCAATGTAGGCTAAACATCCAACCTTTGGAATTAAGATTAAGAATCATCTCGATCCAGTTATGAGTGTGCACCCTCATTACTTTATCAAGATCCTCTCATTCTTAATACCAAGATTTTCAATTAGGGCATACATTCACTAAGGCACACACAAAATTTCAATACCAAAAACGTTTTGAAAACCTTTCACTATAGTTGTTATTTAAAACTCAAATAGATTTTATGAGCAGAAGAAACACAATGGATCCACAGCCCTCAGGTCATCCTAAGGACGAATTGCTCTGATACCATTAATGTAACATCCCGCCAAAAACTATTCATATGTATATAATGAAAATAAAGGTAAACAAATAATGTTGAAGAGAACATAGTTATATATATAAGTAATGAAGTTGCTCCTCACAGGGAGTTTAATACATAACCAGTCAAATGTTTTTCAAACTTAACGAAATCAATCAAATACAACGAAAACGGCGGTCTCCATACATAAACTGGCGATCTCCTAACAGAAGACCCCTATACAGGCGATCTGCTATCAGGACATAAATCCAGCGATCACCACCAAGAGATAGAAACAGGCGATCTCTTCCCCGGCGACCACTCACTAAGGAGCTCTACTTCCTGGAAGATCATCTGCTCCCGTGTAAAAATTACACGATCATCACAGTTTTAAGAGAAAAACAGCCATAGAGCAGAACACGCAGGGTAAGCTATATATTTTAAAGAGAGTTTAAATATGAACATAAAAATCAGGATAAAACAAATTCAAGATACCCACATAAAACTATAAAGTTTCTCATTCCCTTCACCTGATCGCCAAGAAATCACACACTTTACAATATTTGCACAGAGTCATTCTATTTCACAAACTGCATCAAGTGTCTATCAATTTCAAGGTCCCTCATTTCTCACGTCAGACTACCACTGACTCAGCACACAAGACACTTGACACTACTTCCGGAAGACTCGTGCATTGATTAGACTCAGAGATCTGCACCTGTCATACTAAACAGCTGTAATGTTTCCCCAGCTATGCGCATCAACACAATCTCGATCTCAAGTTCATCATTCTCACAGTATGACAGGGTTAATCCATGGAACAGGCCGAGCTCGTTCTTTTTCACACGACTCACCCATTCATATGAACCTCCTTCGACTCTCACCAACTGAGTAACTTCCTCTATGTGATTCCATTATCTCAGCAGAGTCAGGATATCTCATTAGGAATCACCGATCAATGCACATCCTACACGATTTTACACGGTATTTTCTTTCCTGATAATACTATGCCTTGATCCCACATTCACCACATTCAACACATCACATAACACTTAAAGGGATGATTTCAATCACAGCAAAACTCACTCCAAGGTTCTTATTTTCGAATATCTCATTTAAATCTCAAACAGTTTCAAAGCAACACCAAAAATAGGGAGTTCGCAAACAACGCCAAAACCGGCGATCTGGTTCAAAAACAAGGTATTTCGAAGTCTGTATATAAAACTGTAAGGACCTGTAAAATTGAATTGGAATGAAAGTGGTATATTTAAATAATTTCAGAAGATGTTATTATTTAAAATACAAAGAGCTGGTAAATGAAGTTTCGTAGTAGTCGGCCCTCGGACGTCGCCCAAGATCTGGGGTCAGCTGGTAGAGGTCGGTCGGATGACGTGTGGATCAAGAAGAGTAAAGGAAGAAAAGTGTAGTTTAGTAGTACATGATCGCCGGTCGCCTGCTACACATGAGCGCCAAGGCGCGAGAGGCATGCGGGCATCGCCAGGGCGCGAGGCATGTGGACGTGGCCAGGGCGCGAGAGGCATGCGGGCATCGCCAGGGCGCGAGGCATGCGGGCGTTGCCAGGGATAGACATCGGTCGTCTCCCAAGAGAGTCATCGGTCATCTTCCAGGGCGAGGGAGACATCGGTCGTCTTCCTGGGCGAGGGAGACATCGGTCGTCTTCCAGGGTGAGGGAGACATCGGTCGTTCGCCAGGATGAGTCAGCGGTGGAAAGTTATCGCGCGACGTCGAGTTTCACACAGAGTAAAGTGGGACCCAGACTCCCAGCATGAAACGTCCTGCACGCGCGCCACGTAGACAAAAAGGATGGTTCAGAGTGGTGACATCAGAATGTTGGCATGCGCAGGAGACACTCGCGGTCGTACTGTTCAGAGCAGTGGTTGGCATGCACAAGCGACAACAGTGGTCGTACTGTTCAGGGCAGTGGTTCTCAGGCTTTCCTGCAGAAGGGGTGGCAGCAGCAGCATACGTGGACAGGTAAGCTGGGATTCAAAAGCCACTGCGGGAAGGCAAAGAGCATTACAGACGCAAGAGTGTTAGAGTGAGTGCAAACTTCCTCCCTCCCTTCTTCTCTCCTTTGCGCTGCAACTCAGGCAACCTCCAGCACCTGTGCGACGAGCGACGACAGCCCTTGGAGCACCTGGGAGTTTCTCTGCAAGTTCTACCAACCAGGCACTGAAAACAGAGCTAAGGCATCCTTCAAGCTCGGTGGGTTTGAGCTCTCGGTGTTTTGCGCAAGTCCAGGTAAGGGAAGCTAGCCTTCGTTTTCAATAAAAGCCATAGATTAGCTGTTTCTGAAGTGAGGGCGACGTGGTCGCCGGTTTTCATTTTCATTTCCGTGATGCTCTGTTTTTACGCGTGGGGCGACGAAATCGCCGGTTTTAAATGTTGTCTTCGAAATCCCCTATTTTAGTGTCGCTTGAGCTTGTTTGAGATTGATATGTGAAACGCACGCGTTATTGGAAAAAGTCTGAACCTGGATACGTTTGTTGCTGTGGTTGAGATCGTTCATTTAAGTATTGTATGGTGCGTTGGGTGAATTGATAATCCTTAGCTGTCCTGTGTGGACTTTGTTTGCTGTCCTGTGTGGACTTTCCTTGCTGTCCTGTGTGGACTTTCCTTGCTGTCCTGTGTGGACTTTCCCTGCTGTCCTGTGTGGACTTTGTTTGCTGTCCTGTGTGGACCTTGGTTGCTGTCCTGTGTGGACTCTGGTTGCTGTCCTGTGTGGACTTTCCTTGCTGTCCTGTGTGGACTTTACAGTGGTATGGTAAGTGTCTATGTGTGTTAAATCAGTGGAAGTCCGACGTAAGAAATGAGAAACTTTATAATTTTATGTGGGTATATGGAATTTGTTTTATCCTGATTTTTATGTTCATATTTAAACTCTTTTTAAACCATCTAGCTTACCCCTTTTCTTTTGTATTGCTCTGTGGCTGTTTTCTCTTAAAACTGTGATGATCGTGTGTTTTACACGGGAGCAGATGATCTTCCAGGGAGTAGAGCTCCTCAGTGAGTGGTCGCCGGAAGGAGATCGCCTGTTTCCGTCTCTATCGGGTGATCGCCTGTTTCTGCCTCTATCGGGTGATCGCCTGTTTTTCTGTCCTGATAGCAGATCGGCTGTTTTGGGTCTTCTGATAGTAGATCGCCGGTTTATGTAGGGAGATCGCCGGTTTCAATTTATTGACTGTATTTTGTTTAAGTTTTGGAAAAATATACTGGTTATGTATTAAACTCCCTGTGAGGAGCAACTTCATTTTATATAAATACGTATGTTCATTTAAACATTTTTGTTTTACCTTTATTTCATTTTATAATTATGAAGAGGAATTTGGCGGGATGTTACAAAAACCGGCGACCACGTCGCCCAAACACATAGAACAGAGCATTCACGAAGATGAAAACGAAACCGGCGACCACGTCGCCCTCACTTCAGAAACAGCTAATCTATGGCTTGTATTGAAAATGAAGGCTAGCTTCCCTTACCTGGACTTGCGCAAAACACCAGGAGCTCCGAAACCCAACGAAGCTTAAAGAATGCCTTGGCTCTGTTTTTGCGTCTGGTTTGAAGGACTTGCAGAGAACCTCCCAGGTGCTCTAATGGTGGCCGTTGCTCGTCGTACTCTTGTGTGAAGGTGCCAGAATCGCAGTGCGAAGGAGAGAATGGAGGAGAAGGGAGGTTGTAAGGACCTGTAAAATTGAATTGGAATAAAAAGAGATATATTTTAAATGAATTCTAAGTATGTTTTATTTAAAATAAAAAGGAAGGAAAGTTAAGTTTAGAAGGCTATGAGATCGCCGGTCGCCTGCTACACATGATCGCGCGGGCGCGAGAGGCATGCGGGCATTGCATGCAGGCATCGCGCGGGCGCGAGAGGCATGCGGGCATCGCCAGGGCGCGAGGCAGGCGGGCTTTGCCAGGGCGCGAGAGGCATGCGGGCATCGCCAGGGCGCGAGGCATGCGGGCTTTGCCAGGTCGCGAGAGGCATGCGGGCATCGCTAGGGAGCGAGGCATGCAGGCATCGCGCGGGCGCGAGGCATGCAGGCATCGCGCGGGCGCGAGAGGCATGCGGGCATTGCATGCGGGCATCGCCAGGGCGCGAGGCATGCGGGCATTGCCAGGGATAGGCATCGGTCGTCGCCCAGAGAGAGACATCGGTCGTCTTCCAGGGTGAGGGAGACATCGGTCGTTCGCCAGGATGAGTCAGCAGTGGAAAGTTATCGCGCGACGTCGAGTTTCACACAGAGTAAGGTGGGACCCAGGCTCCCAGCATGAAACGTCCTGCATGCGCGACACGTAGGCAAAAAGAGTGGTTCAGGCTAGTGACCTCAGAGTGTTAGCCTGCGCAGAGGCACGCTTAGTCGTACTGTTCAGTGAACCGTACACGCAAACTTCCCTGCAGAGTGGGTGGTGGCAGCGGTTTTTGTGGAGAAGTCAGCTTAAGATGCAAAAACCCATTTCTGAGAAAGAAAGAAGGAAACGTCGCAGTTGTTCAAGAGCGAAAGAGTGAGCTTACCTCCCTTCTCCTCCATTCTCTCCTTCGCACTGCGATTCTGGCACCTTCACACAAGAGTACGACGAGCGACGGCCACCATTAGAGCACCTGGGAGGTTCTCTGCAAGTCCTTCAAACCAGACACAAAAACAGAGCCAAGGCATTCTTTAAGCTTCGTTGGGTTCGGAGCTCCTGGTGTTTTGCGCAAGTCCAGGTAAGGGAAGCTAGCCTTCATTTTCAATACAAGCCATAGTTTAGCTGTTTCTGAAGTGAGGGCGACGTGGTCGCCGGTTCTCTGTTTCTTTTCGAAATGCTCTGTTCTATGTGGTTGGGCGACGTGGTCGCCGGTTCTCTGTTTGACGTTGTTTGAAGCTGTTTGGGATTTAAATACAATATATATGTGATATTCGAAAATCTGAACCTTTGAAATGATTGCTGCTGTGATTGAATCATTTATTTGAGTGGTATGATGTCATGAATACTGTGAATGTGGGATCGAGGCATAGTATTTTCAGGAAAGGAAATACCGTGTAAGATCGTATGTAATGTGTATTGACTAGGGGCTTGTCTAGAAGGAGATATCCTGACTCTGCTGAGATAATGGAATCACGTAGATGAAGTTATTCAGTTGGTGAGAGTCGAAGGAGGTTCATATGTATGGGTGAGTCGTGTGAAAAAGAACGATCTCGGCCTGTTATATGAGTTAACCTTGTCATACCGGGAGAGTGATGATAATGAGATTATATATGCGCATGGCTGTGTGGATTTCACAGCGACCCTGTGTGGATTTCACAGTGGTATGGTATGACAGGTGCAGATCTCTGAGCCTGAGTCAACGCACGAGTCAATCCGGAAGTAGTGTCATGTGTCTATGCATTGTGAGTCAGTGGAAAGTCTGACGTGTGAATCTTGAATACTGAAAGTAGCAAATGGACACTTGACCGTATGTGGAATATGGATATGTTGATGGTTGTAATTGATATGGATCATGAATGGTGTGAAGTTTTATGTTTACTATTGATTTAAAAGTTTCTAAACCATCTAGCTTACCCCTTTTCTTTTGTATTGCTCTGTGGCTATTTTCTCTTAAACTGTGATGATCGTGTATTTCTACACGGGAGCAGACGAGGTTGCAGGTGGTGCAACTCCTCAGTGAGTGGTCGCCGGGAGGAGATCGCCCCCATATAGTTCTGTTAGGCGATCACCCTTTTTAAGTTGTACGATAGGAGATCGGCTGTTTTTGGTCTTCTGATAGTAGATCGCCGGTTTATGTAGGGAGATCGCCGGTTTTCAATTTATTTGGCTGTATTTTGTTTAAATTTTGGAAAAATATACCGGTTATGTATTAAACTCCCTGTGAGGAGAAACTTTATTTACATATATATGATTTTGTTCATTTCAATCTATTTGTTACTTTTATTTTCATTATATGAATATGTATGGTATTTTAGCGGGATGTTACAGAGGTAAACTCACTCTTTCGCTCTTGAACAACTGCAACGTTCCCCTCTCTCAGAAGTGGGTTTTTGCATCTTAAACCAGCTTGTCCACAAAAGCAGCTGCCACCACCCACTCTGTAGAGAAGTCTGAGTGTACGTTTCTCTGAACAGTACGGCCACGGTTGTCTCTTGCGCCTGCCAACCACTGCCCTGAACAGTACGACCACTGTTGTCTCTTCTGCATGCCAACCACTGCCCTGAACAGTACGACCGCGAGTGTCTCTTGCGCATGCCAACATTCTGATGTCACTATTCTGAACCACCCTTTTTGTCTACGTGGCGCGCGTGCAGGACGTTTCATGCTGGGAGTCTGGGTCCCACCTTCTCTGTGTGCAACTCGACATCGCGCGATAACCTTTCGCCGATGACCTCTCGCGCGAAGACTATCCACCGATGACCTCTCGCGCGAAGACAATCCACCGATGACCTCTCGCGCGAAGGCTATCCACCGATGACCTCTCGCGCGAAGACAATCCACCGATGACCTCTCGCGCGAAGGCAATCCACCGATGCCTCATCCTGGCGGACGACCGATGTCTCCCCCTGGAAGATGCCCGCATGCCTCGCGCCCTGATGATGCCCGCATGCATCGCGCCCTGGCGACGTCTGCATGCCTCGCGCCCTGGCGATGACGTGTAGTCTAGGCGACCGACGATTATGTACTAATAAGGAAATCTTATAATCTTCTAAACTACACTTTCCTTCCTTTTTTATTTTAAATAAGAACATACTTAGAATTCATTTAAAATATATCCTTTTATTCCAATTTAATTTTTCAGGTCCTTACAAAGGCATATGTGGGAGTCACATCGAAGATCGCGCTTTGGCATCCAAGGCCATTCGCGCAGGGTACTACTGGCCGACTATGAGGGAGGATTGCACTAAGTATGCGCAACAGTGCAAGCAGTGCCAATTGCATGCCGATTGGCATAAGGCGCCACCAGAAGAGCTCAGGTTGATATACAGCCCTTGGCCATTCCACACCTGGGGAATTGACATCCTGGGGCCATTTCCTTTGGCAGTGCGATAGATGAAGTACCTCGTGGTCACCATAGAATACTTCACGAAGTGGACCGAGGTTGAGCCAGTGGCGCAGATCACAGCCCACAAGATCCAACACTTTGTGTGGAAGAATATAGTGTGTCGTTTTGGTGTACCCAAGCGCCTGGTGTCTGATAATGGCACTCAGTTCGCAAGTCAACAATTGGGAAAGCTACGCACAGAGTTGGGGATCAAGCAAGTATTCGTATCGGTTGAGCATCCTCAAACCAATGGGCAGGTCGAGTCGGCCAATCGAGTCCTACTCAGGGGACTGAAGAGAAGGTTGGAGAAGGCGAAAGGGATGTGGGCTGAGGAGGTTCCCATAATTGTATGGGCCTACCATACCACTCCCCAGTCCACTACCAAGGAGACCCCTTTCAGCTTGGTGTATGGTTCAGATGCCATGATCCCTGTAGAGATTTAGGAGAGCTCACCGCGTTTCCAGAACTTTGTGGCTGAAGAGTCCAATGAAGAAAGGAAGGTGAACTTGGATCTTGGACGAAGTTAGGGAAGAGGCAGGAATCAAAGCCGAGGCGTTGAAAAGGAGGGTTGAGCTTAAGCACAGTTCTAAGTTGAGAGCTCGGCAATTCCAGGTGGCTGACCTAGTCATGCGAAAGGCATCTCCCTACCAGATAGAGAACAAGCTATCCCCTAAGTGGACTGGTCCCTTCAGAGTGACAGAGGCCCTGGGGAATGGAGCATATAGGCTTGAAACTTTAGAAGGTGGTCTGATTCCTCGTACATTGAATGCGACTCACCTGAAGTTTTATTTTAGCTAAGCTATGTAATAGTGTACACAGTTTAGGGGACACTCTTTTTTCCCTTTTTAAGGGTTTTTAATGAGGTCACCCAATAAAATTTTCAGTTAAAGATATATCTCTGAATGTGTATGTACAATGCAGTTCGAACCTGTCATTTGGGGTTAGAGGTCTCGTAAGTAGGAAGGTAGGTTCGTAAGAAACACCTCCTCTTCGAGTGAGAACTCCCAACTTGAAAGAAAGGTTCACTAGCGAAATCCTCCTTCGCCTCGAGCTATGTGAGGTCAGTTCGAACCTGTCATTTGGGGTTAGAGGTCTCGTAAGCGGGAAGGTAGGTTCGTAAGGAACACCTCCTCTTCGAGTGAGAACTCCCAACTTGAGCAGAACGATTCACCCAGTTAAATCCCCCTTCGCCTATGAGTGATGAGAGGTCGGATCGAACCAGTCACTTGGGGTTAGAAGTCTCATGAGTAGGAAGGAAGGTTCGTAGAGGACACCTCCACTTCGAGTGAGAACTCCCAACGTGAGCAGAACGGTTCACCCAGTTAAATCCTCCTTCGCCTATGAGCGATGTGAGGTCAGCTTGAGCCTTTCAAGTGGGAATAGAGGTCTCGTAAGAGGGAAGGTAGGTTCGTAGAGAACACCTCCTCTTCGAATGAGAACTCCCAACTTGAACACAAGGGTTCACCAGTGAGGTCCACCCTCGCCTAAGGGCGATGTGTGGCCAGACAAAATTCGTTAAGCATTCCCCTCTACCTCGAGCAAGGGAGGGGTCAGGTGCATACAGATCGACGCTGAAGTCCTCATAAAGCTAAGAGATGTGGGTGATGACGAGGTGGTAAGGTACCTTTCAGCAGAGAAGTTATTATAAAGTCTTGCTCATAGCGACTCAACAAAACTAAGCGTGCTACCTATGGGTTATTCTGAGTCAAGCGTGCTACTTATGGTTTGAGTATATGCTGGGTAGTGAGTTCAACCAAGTATGCTAAACATTCAAACAACAGCAGAGATGCGAATGCAAGTAAATTGAAGTATAAAGGTAAATAAGTTTGATAAACAAGGTGATTATATTTCATTGGAGAAATGTTTACAAAAAGATAGGTATAAGAGGTTCAGCTATAAGATACAGCCGCTCAGTAGACCTATCTAGGCACTATTTGCCCCTCGACCACCTGCATGGTTACAGAGAATGGCAAGAGGTCCATCTTAGGATGCACGCAGGCAAACTGAGCAAGGGCATCGCTAAACCCCTCCCCATAGGCGTCGGCGGCATCTTCAGTGAGCTCCGCCTCGGTCTTCTTGAGCAGCTCCGTTTGTTGGGCAAGTTCCTCCTCAACTTTGCCCAGCTGAACCTGATGGCCTTCACATGTTGAGCTCTCCTTGGATGTTGAAGATGGTGCGGAAGCAATGGTTGAAATGAGCAAGACCCTCCTAGGAGTGATGGTGATCTTGAAGGTGCATGAAGTGTATGAAAATGAGAGAGGTTTTGATGGAAGAGGGCCAAGCACAACCTTCCATGAAAGGCAAGAGCCAAGTCAAGAGCGTCTAAGACCAAGTTAGGAGCGTCTAAGACAAGCTAGGAGCGTCTAGGACGAGAAGGCCAAGCTAGAAGCGTCTAGGACAAGAAGACTTGGATCAAAGCTATGAATGGGAGAGTGGCATACTAGCACATATTCCGTGAAGGCCCATCAAATGTAGTTTAGCTTTAATTGGGGTGTAAATAGCATAGCCATGTGGACAAATGTTTATTTTTCTGCACATTAGAATTAAGGAGAAGTTAACCTTCCCACTATTCTAGAAAGCCCATGGAGGGGGTGAACTTACAAACTAGACACACCCCTCCCCATGTGCTCACACTTTCCATGTGGCCCATGTGCTTCACATTTACATTTCATTTGGCTAGCATTAGGGTTGCATTATGGTCCTCCTTAGCCTATAAAAGGAGGAGCCTACACCTTGTATTTTCAAGATTAAATAGAGTATTGTTATGCTGCCCAAAATTGTGCCATACACCACTCTTTGCCTAACACTTAGGTTTTAGTCTTCAATTCATCACTACCAAAGGGGCTAGCCAAACCTCCCCATTTCCTCACTCTTCATGCACCTTCAAGGCACCCATGCTTCCTAGGAAGGCCTTGCTCACCTCCTCCATAAGCTTCCGTGTAACATCCCGCCAAATTTCTTTGAAAATAAATATAAAACGAAAATAAAGGTGACAAATAGATTGAAGTGAGCAAAATCTTTATATAAAATAAATAAGTTTCTCCTCACAGGGAGTTTAATACAAACGATCACTTCTCCATTAAAAACGTAAACGAAATACAATACAAAAGACAGATAGGCGATCTCCTGGCAAAAAGGGCGATCTCCTATAAGAAGGGCGATCTCCTTTCATATAGGCGATCTCCTATAAGAAGGGCGATCTCCTTTCATAAAGGCGATCTCCTATTATAAAGCAGCAAGAGGGGCGATCACCCAACAGAAAAACAGGCGATCTCCTTCCAGCGACAATTTTCTAAAGAGCTCTACTTCCTGCAACATCATCTGCTCCTGTGTAAATTATACACGATCATTACAGGTTTAAGAAAAGGCCACAACACAAACGAAAACACAGGGTAAGCTAGACATTTAAAAAGAGTTTAAATAAGGATACTTAAAATAAAATCAAGGTAAACAATTTCAAGATATTCACGTAAAGTTATCAAGTTTCTCATACTCTTCACCTGATCACCCAGAAATCACACATTTCACAATATTCTCAAGAGTCATTCTATTTCACAAAACTGCATCAAGTGTCTATCAATTCAATGTTTCTCATTTCTCACGTCAGACCACCACTGACTCAACACACAAGACACTTGACACTACTTCCGGAAGACTCATGCATTGATTAGACTCAGAGATCTGCACCTGTCATACTGCCCACTGTGAAATCACACACATTCACAGGGTCGCCGTGAAATCACACACATTCACAAGCGTAGAATGAATCTCAATATCATCACCCTCCAAGCATGACAGGGTTAATCCATAGAACAGGCGGAGCTCGTTCTTTTTCACACGAGACGCCCATCATATAGACCTCCTTCGACTCTCAACAACTGAGTAACTTCCTCTACGTGATTCCATTACCTCAGCAGAGTCAGGATATCCCCTTAGGAATCACCGATCAATGCACCTACTACACGATCTTACACGGTATTTCCTTTCCTGAAAATACTATGCCTCGATCCACATTCACAACATTCAACACATCATGCCACACTTAAATGAATGATTCCAATCACAGCAAAACTCACTCCAAGGTTCATGTTTTCGAATATCACATTTAAATCTCAACAGTTTCAAAACAACACCAAAAACAGGGGAGTTCGTAAAACAGCGCCCAAACCGGCGATCTGGTTCAAAAACAAGGTATTTCGAAGTCTGTATATAAAACCGGCGACCACGTCGCCCAAACACATAAGAACAGAGCATTCACGCAGATGCAAACGAAAACCGGCGACCACGTCGCCCTCACTTCAGAAATAACTAAACTATAGCTTGTAATGAGAATGAAGTCTAGCTTCCCTTACCTGGACTTGCGCAAACACCTAGAGTTCCGAAACCCAACAAAGCTTGAAGGACGCCTTGGCTCTGTTTTTGCGTCTGGTTGAAGGACTTGCAGAGGACTGCCCAGGTGCTCTAATGGTGGCTGTCGCTCGTCGTACTCTCGTGTGAAGGTGCTAGAATCGCAGCGCGAAGGAGGCAACTGGAGGAGAAGGGAGGTAACTCACTCTTTCTCTCTTTGAAGGCTGCAACGTTTCTTTTTCTCAGCAGTGCGTTTTCTGCATCTTAAACCAACTTATCCACCAAAAGCAGCTGCCACCACCCACTCTGCAGAGAAGTCTGAGAACCACTGCCCTGAACAGTACGACCACTGTTGTCTCTGGTGCATGCCAACCACTACTCTGAACAGTACTGCCACTGTTGTCGCTTGTGCATGCCAGCCACTGCTCTGAACAGTACGACCGCGAGTGTCTCCCGCGCATGCCAACATTCTGATGTCACTATTCTGAACCACCCTTTTTGTCTACGTGGCGTGCGTGCACTACGCTTCATGCTGGGAGTCTGGGTCTTACCTTCTCGGTGTGAAACTCGACGTCGCGCGATAACTTTCCACTGCTGACTCATCCTGGCGAACGACCGATGTCTCCTTCGCCCTGGAAGACGACCGATGTCTTCCTCTGGAAGACGACCGATGTCTTCCTCTGGGAGACAACCGATGTCTTCCCTGGCGACGCCCTCATAACTCTCGCGCCTTGGCCACGTCCACATGCCTCGCGCCCTGGCAATGCCCGCGTGCCTCGCGCCCGCGCGATGCCCGCATGCCTCTCGCGCCCGCGCGATGCCTGCATGCCTCTCACGCCCGCGCGATGCCTGCATGCCTCTCGCGCCCGCGCGATACCTGCATGCCTCTCGCGCCCGCGCGATGCCTGCATGCCTCTCACGCCCGCGCGATACCTGCATGCCTCTCGCGCCCGCGCGATGCCTGCATGCCTCTCGCGCCCGCGCGATACCTGCATGCCTCTCGCGCCCGCGCGATGCCTGCATGCCTCTCACGCCCCGCGCGATACCTGCATGCCTCTCGCGCCCGCGCGATGCCTGCATGCCTCTCACGCCCGCGCGATGCCTGCATGCCTCTCGCGCCCGCGCGATGTCCACCTGGCGCTCATGTGTAGCAGGCGACCGGCGACCTCGTAGCCTTCTAAACTTAACTTTTTCCTCCCTTTCTATTCTAAATAAAAACATACTTAGAATTCATTTAAAATATAACTCTTTTATTCCAATTTAATTTTTCAGGTCCTTACATTCCGCATCCATCATCACCAAGGAACTCCAAAATCCAAAGAAGAGCTCATAGGAATGCTATCATTTGGTATCTAGAGCTACGGTTCTTCAAAGATGAGTATCTCTTTTCATTTTCTTTTTGAGTTCTTCTTTTCTCCAAGTTTTTCATCTTTATTCCAAGTTGTCTTGCTGTTTTTTGTGTTTTAATATGATTTGAATGCTTGTTTATTCATTTCATTTGGTGGGTTTGTTCAAACTTGTGCTTGAACATCTATTTTCAATTTTGTGTAGGATTCTTGATATATTTGTGTTGCTATTTTTATTTTTAGGTATTTGAGTCTCGCTTGAAATTTCATTTGGGTCATATGATGTTCTTGTGTCTTTTCATTTTATGAATCCATAAGTTTTGTCTAAGTCATGTGTTTCCATATTTGTCATCAAATCCTAGTAGTACTCTTTTTGATTTATTTGTTTCTTGTTTTTGGTCTGAATGTTTGATCTGAAATCTGTTTTGTGTTGATCCTTTGGTGCATTTTTAATTTTAGTTTGAGTTCTTATTTGTGTGTTAGATCCACACAAATTCCATCATATTAACTCCATTGTGTTTTTAAGGTATATCATTCTGTTTTTCATTCCAGTTTTCAGAACCCCTGTTTTCACATTTCTGTGCTGACTGTTTTGTCTTATGAAAATTACATACATCATCAAAAATTTCTGAGCCTCTGGATTTCAAAAATTTGAGGTGTTATCAAAAGGACAAAAAAAGAACCATCTGAAAAAAAGAAATAGAAAAAAAAAGATAAATATTACAAAAAAAGTGTGCAATCCTGACGTTCCAGCTGGCAGCTCTGAGCACTGATTTTATAAAATTTACCAAAATTAATTGGTATATGCGTTTGGAGTGAAACCAAGGCCAAAAGTTTGTTAAGATCTTGTTCTGATTGTGTCTCAATTTTCAGAAGCAAATACAAAAGGGTCAGCTCAGCATAAATCTTTTAAAGATACGCTTTCTGGACCACAACAATTTGTGCTTTTCTGTGGTGCTGTTTTTTGGTTTTTAAATCAAATCTAGTGCTATTCCTAGGTTCCTTTTTATGTGCCATCCATTATTTGAGTACCTTTTATTTGCTTGTCTAATTTCATTTGAACTCTTTCTAGTTGTGTCACATTTAAATTCCATTTGTGTGGTACTGTTTTTCAAATTAATTTGTTTCTTGCTTTCTTTCTTTGGCCTCTAAGCTTGTTGGTGGATTAAATATCAATTGGTACTTGTTGAGTGAGAATTTGACTTGAGGGGAGTCTAGCTTGCTTAATAGGTGCTGGATTGAAGATTTTATTGACCTAATTCCAAGAGGAACAAAGGCAAAGGGCAGCAACAAACACCATACTACAAATACACCACACACTTTGGAAGGCCCAACAAGTAGAAAAGCAACAAAAGGGGTGCAACTAGAAGAACAACAAAAGGGGTGCAAATAGTAAAAGCAACAAAGGGAGTGTCATTTAATTTCTTTGCAATCTTGCTTGTGTTAATTACTTGTTAATCACGCAATTAGTCGGTGAGTGTGTCTTCAAGGGCTCCAAGTGTCCAAGAAGCCTCACCTAGGGCCGTCTAGCTTAATTTTGTTTTTATTAATTGCTTTAATTGAACCAACTTGCTTTAATCACTTCGTTAATTTCTTGTTTAATCTTGTTTAAGGCTTTCATAGCTTGCATTGTTTTCTTGCATTAAAAATTTGATTTCTTCAACCTAATTGTGTTTTAAGTGGTTTACTAAGAGAAAGCTTTGTGTGAAGACATTGAGGGATAGTCTTTGGCTAAGGCAAGGCTTGGTATTTAAGTAGTCCATTGTGACTCACCTCCCTTACCTGGAAGACTACCTTCTTTGACTTCCCTAAATTTTCTCAAGGTAAAATATTTCTATACACAAAGGTCTAGTCATGTCTTCTCATTCCTTTAAATCTCTTAAAAGTGAGGTGAAATCCTTGAAATCTCTTTTGGAACAACTTTCCAAGAATATTCAATCAATTTCATCTAAACAATTGGAGAATGAGGCCAAAACTAATGAATTGACTAAATCAAAGGATGAGAAGTCTCACATTTCAAAAAAATTACCTTCTCATGCATCTATCTCTAAAAAGCATGATTCTTTTGGGGAGGGAAGACATAGAAGAGATAGAAAAGAACAAGAAAGCCCAAGAGAGGTTAGGGTAGACCTACCCCATTCCCATGGAAAAGAAAATATAGAAACTTGCCTAGATTGGGAAATGAGGGTAGAAAAATTGTTTGCTTCCCATAAAGAAAGAAAGGAAAGAAAGATACAAAAGAAAAGAGAGGAAGCCGAAAGGGAAGCTAAAGAAAAAGAAAAAGAAAAAGAAAAAGAAAAGCATGAGAAGACCCTTGAGAAACAAAAGGCGTGGGAGAATAGTGTTCCTTCTCACAAGGTCATTCAACAAGACAAAAGATTTAAAAATACCTTTGAAAATATGCGTCTTGTTGAACAACCTAGCCTTTCCTTTTGTAAAGGAACACTTGCAAGCATAGTAACAAAAAAAGAGTCTTTAAAAGAAGCTTGCATAGATAAAGATAAAGTGGATTATTTCTCATATGTGCTAGGATATCACCAAGTGAATGTCAAGTTATTTACAAGCATCTACAAAAACAAATTTTTATGTGAAGTAGTGCCTAAAGAAACTTGTCATGTCCTATTGAGACAACCATTGCCAAGTGTGCAACTTCTCATAAACAATGGTTGTAACAACGAGACTATCTTTACACATAAGAGAAAAATTCTTCATGAAGGAGAACTCATGGACCAAATTAGAGTTGATAAAACTCTAGAGCTTTTAAAAGGAAAACTTTTGTCACCCATGAGAAAAGATGTTCAAAGACATTACCCTAGATACATTTCTTGTTTTAAAAATACACCTAAGGTGATGTCTCATGAACTCTATACTCCTTTACCTTTTGCAAATGATCCTTGGGAAGACATAAATCTCAATTTTATCTTAGAGCTTCCTAGGACAACAAAAGGTTTTGATTCCATTTTTATGGATATGGATAATCTCTTCTATATAGAAGTGACAAGTCTTCATGGTTTATCTTCAAGCATAGTATTGGATAGAGCTCCAAAATTTGAAAACCATCATTTGAGGAATCTTTTAGAAAAACTTGAAATTAAGTTGTACTCTTCAAATTTTTATCCTCAAAAGAATGGTCAAATAAAATTGAAAACATAGCTCTTTTTACTATGCCTAGAGAAATCATGAAAGACAATCACAATTCTTGGGATGAGTATCCTTTTGAGCATGCATACAATGGAGTAGTCCACAAGACTACTAATATTTCTACATTTGAAATTGCATGTGGACTTAATCCTCTTTCGCTTTTTAAGTTGTTACCCTTTCCTAAAGGTATTGTGCCTAAGGAAAAGGTAACCAATATTGAAAATTTTCAAATACATAAGAGGATTAGAGAACACATACAACCATCAAAAGAGAAATATTGTACAAAGTTGCCAAAAACAAAAGAAAAACAAAAATGGCAACTTCATACAATTAAGTTCTCTCCAATTGCTCACACTAACACCTTTACTTTGTTTGATGATTTCCATAGGTGGACGTTTGATCCGGGAGGACAAGCCTTGCCGAAACAATAGGCTGCTATCCGAGATCAAATCTGTAGATCTGAGGATAGATCTTCTCAAAGGAGGAGGAGATGATGGACACCATCCAGCCCCATCCATCCCCCTAGTTGAAGACAAAGCAAGGGATTTGAGGACAAATCCTTTTTCAAGAGGGAGGGGATGATGGAAGAGGGCCAAGCACAACCTTCCATGAAAGGCAAGAGCCAAGTCAAGAGCGTCTAAGACCAAGCTAGGAGCGTCTAAGACAAGCTAGGAGTGTCTAGGACGAGAAGGCCAAGCTAGAAGCGTCTAGGACAAGAAGACTTGGATCAAAGCTATGAATGGGAGAGTGGCATACTAGCACATATTCCGTGAAGGCCCATCAAATGTAGTTTAGCTTTAATTGGGGTGTAAATAGCATAGCCATGTGGACAAATGTTTATTTTTCTGCACATCAGAATTAAGGAGAAGTTAACCTTCCCACTATTCTAGAAAGCCCATGGAGGGGGTGAACTTACAAACTAGACACACCCCTCCCCATGTGCTCACACTTTCCATGTGGCCCATGTGCTTCACATTTACATTTCATTTGGCTAGCATTAGGGTTGCATTATGGTCCTCCTTAGCCTATAAAAGGAGGAGCCTACACCTTGTATTTTCAAGATTAAATAGAGTATTGTTATGCTGCCCAAAATTGTGCCATACACCACTCTTTGCCTAACACTTAGGTTTTAGTCTTCAATTCATCACTACCAAAGGGGCTGGCCAAACCTCCCCATTTCCTCACTCTTCATGAACCTTCAAGGCACCCATGCTTCCTAGGAAGGCCTTGCTCACCTCCTCCATAAGCTTCCGCATCCATCATCACCAAGGAACTCCAAAATCCAAAGAAGAGCTCATAGGAATGCTATCAGGTTTGGCCAGCTCTCTTTGGTGGTGAAGGAGTGAAGATTAAAACCATAAATCAAGAGATTTAGGCAAGGGAGTAAGTATGGCACAAATTTGGCAGCATAACTTTACTCAAATTAATCTTGAAAATACATGAGGTAGGCCTCCTTATTTATAGATTTAGGAGCCTTGGTGAGCAAGCTTAAAGGGTAGGGATGGAAATACAAAAGGTGGGGGCTGCCTAGGGTATTGACTTTAGTCAAACTGTAACATCCCGCCAAAATACTATTCATGTTTATATAATGAAAATAAAGGTAAACAAATATATTGAAGAGAACAAAATTATATATTGTTCCTGCCGGTTGACTCGCCTGTCGGTTGACTCACGACACTCACACGCCTCCCTTCCCACGTTGATACGTGCTTGGTTCTTTCGAAGCAATCTGCACCTGCAAAAGAGAAAGGGGGCGCCCTAGAGGCCGTTTGCACTCCGACGCTCAAGTCAGTGTAGGGCAAGCAACACCAAGTGTATAAGTTTCTCACTGTGTTTAGGTCTAGAAACTGCGTACCTTTCTGAAGTATTTTACTGTCCCTTATATAGTCTTAGCGCCGCTAGCCCTAATTAGGGTTTACTGCGCTGCTAGCCATATTTAGGGTTTACTGGAATACCCTTGCGCCGCTATCACCCAAACTTAGGGTAATCTAGCACATAAGGTTTCCTTCTCTGGAGTGCAAACTCTCACAGGGTGACCACCTGGGTGCCTCCTTGTGCACCTAGTCTCTGGGGCCACCTGTTCTGGGAGTGCCTTCACTGTTTACGTGCCATACATGTAGCTTCACTGGGAAAACCCTAGCTCTGGTGAGTACTCGTCCCCTCAGGACTCTACACCCAACTGTGCTCTCCCTGCTACCCGCATAGGCACTTCGTGATCCAGGCCTCTCCTTACCTCTGGGCATGTTTACTGGTTTACTGATAACTGGTCTTCCCCCAAGGCCGATGTCACCTCGTCTCCACCCAAGGCCGATGTCACCTCGCCATACTCTGTTGCCGAGGACTCCTCGACCTGCTGAGTGACGATGACACCTCAGCCCATCCTGGTGGTCTGACGACTACTCACCCTTCTCTAAGGGAACACACCGATAACTGATCACCCTACTCTGAGGGGAATGACTGATCACCCTTCTCTAAGGGAACACACCCATGACTGATCACCCTACTCTGAGGGGAATGACTGATCACCCTTCTCTAAGGGAACACACCAATGACTGATCACCCTCTAATGGGGTCCATTCCTCACGTGGCTTTGGCCCATGCTGTGGGACCCAGCTGACGTGGTTCGCCCTTTACTACCTGTTCTCGGTGTCCGAGGACTGGTCAGTACACAAGCCCCCCAGTCTCAAGCTGTTAACTTGTTTCAGCGAAGAGACTAAGTCATTGGCCCGGGCGACCTACGTGGCTCTGCGCGTAAGGACATGAGTAGCGCGCTGAAGGGACATCTCACCACCTTGTCATCGCCCACATCTCTTACCCTCTGAGGACTTCATTGGTGAGCTCTCTGTTCGAATTGAGGACTTCTTTCTCGACAAAGAGGTGTTAATCACCCTTCTTCCTGATGACCTTGCACCGATGACTGACCAGTGTTTCATTGCTTCTCGCGCTCTGCTGTCAGGCGCTCATCTAGGCACTGATCTGCTGGTGGTGGTCACTTTAGCAACTGACCACCGATCACCGTTCTGAGTGATCTCCCCTCTGATTCACCTGCTATCTTCTACCACGTGTCACCCTTTGAATGGTCCACGTGGTCGTCTGCTGCTGACGTCATTAGCTAACCGACCGGATCACAAGCCCCCAGTCTCGAGCTATGAAATCGTTCTCAGCGAAGAGACTAAGTGATCGATGACAAGATCATTCCTCCTCCTTGAGCTTCTCCCTTTGCAACTTCTTCTTTCTGCGTAATTTCTTTTTCTGCTTCATAACTTGTATAAACCTTTTAGCTGTAAAGGCTCACTGCATTGACTTCAATATGAATGAAATCTTTGCTCCAGCTGCATGTCCCTTTCCATTTTTAACTCTCTGCATGTGATTCAACATTGTCTTTAACAACTTTATGCATTCATGCTGGACGACTGACTTGAAAGGCCTAAATGCTTCGGCTTCTCGCAGCAGAACTTGCTTCTACCACCGACCACCGACTAGCATGTTGGTGCACCACCGATCAGTCATCGTGCTTCAGGCTCTGCTTTACTTCTCTGTTACTCCAGCGCTAAGCACATAGAGGGCCTGAACGCCAAAGATGATGCTTGTGTTTTGGGGAAGAAAAGTGCTTCTCGATGACCTTTCTTGCCTCAGCCTCGCTGTCAGAAGTCGAGGTGAGGTCTTTCTCCTCTCGCCTCGGCCTCGCTGTACAAAGTCGAGGTGAGGTCTTTCTGATCTCGCCTCGGCCTCGCTGTACAAAGTCGAGGGTGAGGTCTTTCTTATCTCGCCCCATCCTCGCTGTACAAAGTCGAGGTGAGGACTTTCTTATCTCGCCTCAGCCTCGCTGTACAAAGTCGAGGGTGAGGGCTTTCTTCTCGCCTCAACCTTGCTGTAAAAAGTCGAGGTGAGGACTTTCTTATCTCGCCTCAGCCTCGCTGTACAAAGTCGAGGGTGAGGACTTTCTTCTCTGGTGAACTTTGCTGTTCACATTGGGTGTTCTCACTCGAAGGGGAGGTGTTCTCGACGAACCTACCTTCCCGCTTACGAGACCTCTAACCCCAAGTGACAGGTTCAATCTTGCCTCGCATCGCTCACAGGCGAGGGAGGACTTAACTGGTGAGCCTGGCTGTTCACGTTGGGCGTTCTCACTCGAAGGGGAGGTGTTCTTGACGAACCTACCTTCCCGCTTGCGAGACCTCTAACCCCCAAGTGACAGGTTCGATCTTGCCTCGCATCACTCACAGGCGAGGGAGGACTTAACTGACCTCACATTGCTCATAGGCGAGGAGGATTTATCTGACCTCACATCGCTCATAGGCGAGGAGGATTTATCTGGGCGAACCCTTCTGTTCACGTTGGAAGTTCTCACTCGGAATGGAGGTGTTCTCTACGAACCTACCTCTCCACTCACGAGACCTCTAACTCCAAGTGACAGGTTCTAAATGACCTCACATCGCTCACAGGCGAGGAGGATTTCTCTGGTCGAACCCTTCTTTCACATTGGAAGTTCTCACTCGAAGTGGAGGTGTTCTCTACGAACCTACCTCTCCACTCACGAGACCTCTAACCCCAAGTGACAGGTTCTATCTCGCCTCAACCTCGCTGTAAGAGTCGAGGGAAGAGGACTTTTCTCTCGCCTCAACCTTGCTTTAAGAAGCAGAGGAAAAGGACTTATCTCTTGCCTCAACCTTGCTGTAAGAAGCAGATGAAAAGGGCTTTTCTCTCGCCTCAACCTTGCTGTAAGAAGCAAAGGAAGAGGACTTTTCCTCTCGCCTCAACCTTGCTGTAAGAAGCAGAGAAAGAGGACTTTTCTCTCGCTGTTCTCTGAGTGGGCGCATGCTCCCAGGAGAGCACCTGGTGTGGCTGGTCTGAGCGCACTCTCCAGGCGCATCCTACCTGCATGGCCTCATCACACTGTTTCATGCACGTTCCCACCAGCGAGGAGCTCTTCTTCTGGAATCATGCGAGGTGCATGCGTAACGCTCTCGCTGGGAGCTTGGGTCCCAGCTTAACACATGTTGGCAAGACCCCGATGACCATGCGCCGATGAGTGATCGTGCTTTCATGGGGCGATGACTGATCGTGCGATGAATAACCACCGATGACCTCTCGCACTCTGCTCCCAGGCGCTTGTCTAGGCGCTGATCTGTAGGTGGTCGTCACTTGGTACTGACCACTTATCACCTGCACTTGTGCTTGGGGCAAGGGGAACTTTAAACTGGAAAACACACACTTTATGTACTAAAGTCTTTTTTTTTATTTTTTATTGGGTGACCTCGTTAAAAACCCTCCTTAGGGAAAAGAGTGCCCCCTGGTGTATTCAACTGTTTACAGTGTATAGCGCGAGAACGCATCTACTTTACATCTTAACTGGGTGTATATGTGTTGGGTCCCCTTTCATTGGCGATGACCGACCTCACGAGTAGCGATCATGCCCTCTGCTTCAGCTTCCCCCCGAGCTACCTGGGAGCCCCCTTAGCGTAGCTCCCTCCATCACCTGATTTCCCCGTGCACAGGGATCTCATGCTGCTGGTCACCTGCCTGGGACCCCGAAGCGCGATCACCTTGTGGCTCCCTCAGGTAATCGGTTAGGAGACTTGTTCTCACCAACTCAGCAAGTTGATGCCCCAGAGCCAGGCAGGTGTAGAGTGTGTGTCCATAAGCCTGATGGAATTCACACCAGTCATCCTTCCTACTTCCAAGCACCTTGTCAGTTTTCTCTGGTACTCGGAGTCTTACAGCTACAGCGGGAATTGCAATCAGCTCCGCCAACTCTATCATGAAATCATACCTGGGGGGTGTATTGTTCTCCCTTGCACGCCCCCTGGCCTGATCCTTCCTGGGTGTGTAGGGGCGAGACCTGCCCTGCGCTTTCTTCCCTTCTCTGGCCTCATGCACCCATGCGTGTCGCTGCTGCTTCCCCTGTCCTTCGTGCGGCTTGGGCGGTGCAGCACTGCTTTTCTTCTCAGAGACCTGCGTCTCTGCTACAATATGCGCCACCGCGCGTCGCCGAATCTCAGTGAAGGTGGCAGGATGGTCTCTGATGAGCGATTCACTGAAAAGACCTGGCAGCACACATTTCTTGAATGCATGCACCAGCATGTCCTCGTCTTTGCTGGGCAACCTTACTACCTGCGCACCAAAACGGTTGAGGTAGTCCTTCAACGACTCCCCCTGGTACTGGCGCACGTCGAACAGGTCGTAGGACACCATCGGTGGCGCTCTGTTGACGATGTACTGCTCTGTGAACAGCTTCGAAAACTGCTGGAAGGAGGTGACGTGGCCCTCTGGTAGGCTCACGAACCACTCCATAGCTACTCCACTCAGCGTACTCATAAACACCTTGCAGTACACAGCGTCTGAGCCTCCAGACAACATCATCTGGGTGTGGAAGGCTATCAGATGCGCTTCTGGATCTTCCTTCCCCGTGAACGACGCCTTCACTCCCACCAGGTTGGGAGGCACCACTGTGTTCATGATCTCAGGGGAGAAAGGCATAGGGAAGGCCCTTGGGGGCGTCAGTGGAGCTTGATCCTCTCCCACGCGACCCCCAGCTTGCTGCATGTGGTGCAGACTCGAGCGCATCTCCTCATTTGCCTTGTGCAACTCCTCATTCCTGGCCTGAGAGGCGGCCAGGTCCTCCTGCATCCGCGCCTGTTGCGCCCTGGACTCTGCCACCGTCTCTTGGAGGACGCGCATCGTTTCCATGATTTGTTGCATGGTAACGCCGTCGGCTCCATTCGGCGGAACAGATCCATGTCTGGTATTCCTCATTCTCTGCGATTTCTACTCTCGTTCTTGTGTATGGGACCTTCGTTTTACTCCGGCCCCACGGTGGGCGCCAAATGTTCCTGCCGGTTGACTCGCCTGTCGGTTGACTCACGACACTCACACGCCTCCCTTCCCACGTTGATACGTGCTTGGTTCTTTCGAAGCAATCTGCACCTGCAAAAGAGAAAGGGGGCGCCCTAGAGGCCGTTTGCACTCCGACGCTCAAGTCAGTGTAGGGCAAGCAACACCAAGTGTATAAGTTTCTCACTGTGTTTAGGTCTAGAAACTGCGTACCTTTCTGAAGTATTTTACTGTCCCTTATATAGTCTTAGCGCCGCTAGCCCTAATTAGGGTTTACTGCGCTGCTAGCCATATTTAGGGTTTACTGGAATACCCTTGCGCCGCTATCACCCAAACTTAGGGTAATCTAGCACATAAGGTTTCCTTCTCTGGAGTGCAAACTCTCACAGGGTGACCACCTGGGTGCCTCCTTGTGCACCTAGTCTCTGGGGCCACCTGTTCTGGGAGTGCCTTCACTGTTTACGTGCCATACATGTAGCTTCACTGGGAAAACCCTAGCTCTGGTGAGTACTCGTCCCCTCAGGACTCTACACCCAACTGTGCTCTCCCTGCTACCCGCATAGGCACTTCGTGATCCAGGCCTCTCCTTACCTCTGGGCATGTTTACTGGTTTACTGATAACTGGTCTTCCCCCAAGGCCGATGTCACCTCGTCTCCACCCAAGGCCGATGTCACCTCGCCATACTCTGTTGCCGAGGACTCCTCGACCTGCTGAGTGACGATGACACCTCAGCCCATCCTGGTGGTCTGACGACTACTCACCCTTCTCTAAGGGAACACACCAATGACTGATCACCCTCTAATGGGGTCCATTCCTCACGTGGCTTTGGCCCATGCTGTGGGACCCAGCTGACGTGGTTCGCCCTTTACTACCTGTTCTCGGTGTCCGAGGACTGGTCAGTACACAAGCTCCCCAGTCTCAAGCTGTTAACTTGTTTCAGCGAAGAGACTAAGTCATTGGCCCGGGCGACCTACGTGGCTCTGCGCGTAAGGACATGAGTAGCGCGCTGAAGGGACATCTCACCACCTTGTCATCGCCCACATCTCTTACCCTCTGAGGACTTCATTGGTGAGCTCTCTGTTCGAATTGAGGACTTCTTTCTCGACAAAGAGGTGTTAATCACCCTTCTTCCTGATGACCTTGCACCGATGACTGACCAGTGTTTCATTGCTTCTCGCGCTCTGCTGTCAGGCGCTCATCTAGGCACTGATCTGCTGGTGGTGGTCACTTTAGCAACTGACCACCGATCACCGTTCTGAGTGATCTCCCCTCTGATTCACCTGCTATCTTCTACCACGTGTCACCCTTTGAATGGTCCACGTGGTCGTCTGCTGCTGACGTCATTAGCTAACCGACCAGATCACAAGCCCCCCAGTCTCGAGCTATGAAATCGTTCTCAGCGAAGAGACTAAGTGATCGATGACAAGATCATTCCTCCTCCTTGAGCTTCTCCCTTTGCAACTTCTTCTTTTCTGCGTAATTTCTTTTTCTGCTTCATAACTTGTATAAACCTTTTAGCTGTAAAGGCTCACTGCATTGACTTCAATATGAATGAAATCTTTGCTCCAGCTGCATGTCCCTTTCCATTTTTAACTCTCTGCATGTGATTCAACATTGTCTTTAACAACTTTATGCATTCATGCTGGACGACTGACTTGAAAGGCCTAAATGCTTCGGCTTCTCGCAGCAGAACTTGCTTCTACCACCGACTAGCATGTTGGTGCACCACCGATCAGTCATCGTGCTTCAGGCTCTGCTTTACTTCTCTGTTACTCCAGCGCTAAGCACATAGAGGGCCTGAACGCCAAAGATGATGCTTGTGTTTTGGGGAAGAAAAGTGCTTCTCGATGACCTTTCTTGCCTCAGCCTCGCTGTCAGAAGTCGAGGTGAGGTCTTTCTCCTCTCGCCTCGGCCTCGCTGTACAAAGTCGAGGTGAGGTCTTTCTGATCTCGCCTCGGCCTCGCTGTACAAAGTCGAGGGTGAGGTCTTTCTTATCTCGCCCCATCCTCGCTGTACAAAGTCGAGGTGAGGACTTTCTTATCTCGCCTCAGCCTCGCTGTACAAAGTCGAGGGTGAGGGCTTTCTTCTCGCCTCAACCTTGCTGTAAAAAGTCGAGGTGAGGACTTTCTTATCTCGCCTCAGCCTCGCTGTACAAAGTCGAGGGTGAGGACTTTCTTCTCTGGTGAACTTTGCTGTTCACATTGGGTGTTCTCACTCGAAGGGGAGGTGTTCTCGACGAACCTACCTTCCCGCTTACGAGACCTCTAACCCCAAGTGACAGGTTCAATCTTGCCTCGCATCGCTCACAGGCGAGGGAGGACTTAACTGGTGAGCCTGGCTGTTCACGTTGGGCGTTCTCACTCGAAGGGGAGGTGTTCTTGACGAACCTACCTTCCCGCTTGCGAGACCTCTAACCCCCAAGTGACAGGTTCGATCTTGCCTCGCATCACTCACAGGCGAGGGAGGACTTAACTGACCTCACATCGCTCATAGGCGAGGAGGATTTATCTGACCTCACATCGCTCATAGGCGAGGAGGATTTATCTGGGCGAACCCTTCTGTTCACGTTGGAAGTTCTCACTCGGAATGGAGGTGTTCTCTACGAACCTACCTCTCCACTCACGAGACCTCTAACTCCAAGTGACAGGTTCTAAATGACCTCACATCGCTCACAGGCGAGGAGGATTTCTCTGGTCGAACCCTTCTTTCACATTGGAAGTTCTCACTCGAAGTGGAGGTGTTCTCTACGAACCTACCTCTCCACTCACGAGACCTCTAACCCCAAGTGACAGGTTCTATCTCGCCTCAACCTCACTGTAAGAGTCGAGGGAAGAGGACTTTTCTCTCGCCTCAACCTTGCTTTAAGAAGCAGAGGAAAAGGACTTATCTCTTGCCTCAACCTTGCTGCAAGAAGCAGAGGAAAAGGGCTTTTCTCTCGCCTCAACCTTGCTGTAAGAAGCAAAGGAAGAGGACTTTTTCCTCTCGCCTCAACCTTGCTGTAAGAAGCAGAGAAAGAGGACTTTTCTCTCGCTGTTCTCTGAGTGGGCGCATGCTCCCAGGAGAGCACCTGGTGTGGCTGGTCTGAGCGCACTCTCCAGGCGCATCCTACCTGCATGGCCTCATCACACTGTTTCATGCACGTTCCCACCAGCGAGGAGCTCTTCTTCTGGAATCATGCGAGGTGCATGCGTAACGCTCTCGCTGGGAGCTTGGGTCCCAGCTTAACACATGTTGGCAAGACCCCGATGACCATGCGCCGATGAGTGATCGTGCTTTCATGGGGCGATGACTGATCGTGCGATGAATAACCACCGATGACCTCTCGCACTCTGCTCCCAGGCGCTTGTCTAGGCGCTGATCTGTAGGTGGTGGTCACTTGGTACTGACCACTTATCACCTGCACTTGTGCTTGGGGCAAGGGGAACTTTAAACTGGAAAACACACACTTTATGTACTAAAGTCTTTTTTTTTTTTTTTATTGGGTGACCTCGTTAAAAACCCTCCTTAGGGAAAAGAGTGCCCCCTGGTGTATTCAACTGTTTACAGTGTATAGCGCGAGAACGCATCTACTTTACATCTTAACTGGGTGTATATGTGTTGGGTCCCCTTTCATTGGCGATGACCGACCTCACGAGTAGCGATCATGCCCTCTGCTTCAGCTTCCCCCCGAGCTACCTGGGAGCCCCCTTAGCGTAGCTCCCTCCATCACCTGATTTCCCCGTGCACAGGGATCTCATGCTGCTGGTCACCTGCCTGGGACCCCGAAGCGCGATCACCTTGTGGCTCCCTCAGGTAATCGGTTAGGAGACCTGTTCTCACCAACTCAGCAAGTTGATGCCCCAGAGCCAGGCAGGTGTAGAGTGTGTGTCCATAAGCCTGATGGAATTCACACCAGTCATCCTTCCTACTTCCAAGCACCTTGTCAGTTTTCTCTGGTACTCGGAGTCTTACAGCTACAGCGGGAATTGCAATCAGCTCCGCCAACTCTATCATGAAATCATACCTGGGGGGTGTATTGTTCTCCCTTGCACGCCCCCTGGCCTGATCCTTCCTGGGTGTGTAGGGGCGAGACCTGCCCTGCGCTTTCTTCCCTTCTCTGGCCTCATGCACCCATGCGTGTCGCTGCTGCTTCCCCTGTCCTTCGTGCGGCTTGGGCGGTGCAGCACTGCTTTTCTTCTCAGAGACCTGCGTCTCTGCTACAATATGCGCCACCGCGCGTCGCCGAATCTCAGTGAAGGTGGCAGGATGGTCTCTGATGAGCGATTCACTGAAAAGACCTGGCAGCACACCTTTCTTGAATGCATGCACCAGCATGTCCTCGTCTTTGCTGGGCAACCTTACTACCTGCGCACCAAAACGGTTGAGGTAGTCCTTCAACGACTCCCCCTGGTACTGGCGCACGTCGAACAGGTCGTAGGACACCATCGGTGGCGCTCTGTTGACGATGTACTGCTCTGTGAACAGCTTCGAAAACTGCTGGAAGGAGGTGACGTGGCCCTCTGGTAGGCTCACGAACCACTCCATAGCTACTCCACTCAGCGTACTCATAAACACCTTGCAGTACACAGCGTCTGAGCCTCCAGACAACATCATCTGGGTGTGGAAGGCTATCAGATGCGCTTCTGGATCTTCCTTCCCCGTGAACGACGCCTTCACTCCCACCAGGTTGGGAGGCACCACTGTGTTCATGATCTCAGGGGAGAAAGGCATAGGGAAGGCCCTTGGGGGCGTCAGTGGAGCTTGATCCTCTCCCACGCGACCCCCAGCTTGCTGCATGTGGTGCAGACTCGAGCGCATCTCCTCATTTGCCTTGTGCAACTCCTCATTCCTGGCCTGAGAGGCGGCCAGGTCCTCCTGCATCCGCGCCTGTTGCGCCCTGGACTCTGCCACCGTCTCTTGGAGGACGCGCATCGTTTCCATGATTTGTTGCATGGTAACGCCGTCGGCTCCATTCGGCGGAACAGATCCATGTCTGGTATTCCTCATTCTCTGCGATTTCTACTCTCGTTCTTGTGTATGGGACCTTCGTTTTACTCCGGCCCCACGGTGGGCGCCAAATGTTCCTGCCGGTTGACTCGCCTGTCGGTTGACTCACGACACTCACACGCCTCCCTTCCCACGTTGATACGTGCTTGGTTCTTTCGAAGCAATCTGCACCTGCAAAAGAGAAAGGGGGCGCCCTAGAGGCCGTTTGCACTCCGACGCTCAAGTCAGTGTAGGGCAAGCAACACCAAGTGTATAAGTTTCTCACTGTGTTTAGGTCTAGAAACTGCGTACCTTTCTGAAGTATTTTACTGTCCCTTATATAGTCTTAGCGCCGCTAGCCCTAATTAGGGTTTACTGCGCTGCTAGCCATATTTAGGGTTTACTGGAATACCCTTGCGCCGCTATCACCCAAACTTAGGGTAATCTAGCACATAAGGTTTCCTTCTCTGGAGTGCAAACTCTCACAGGGTGACCACCTGGGTGCCTCCTTGTGCACCTAGTCTCTGGGGCCACCTGTTCTGGGAGTGCCTTCACTGTTTACGTGCCATACATGTAGCTTCACTGGGAAAACCCTAGCTCTGGTGAGTACTCGTCCCCTCAGGACTCTACACCCAACTGTGCTCTCCCTGCTACCCGCATAGGCACTTCGTGATCCAGGCCTCTCCTTACCTCTGGGCATGTTTACTGGTTTACTGATAACTGGTCTTCCCCCAAGGCCGATGTCACCTCGTCTCCACCCAAGGCCGATGTCACCTCGCCATACTCTGTTGCCGAGGACTCCTCGACCTGCTGAGTGACGATGACACCTCAGCCCATCCTGGTGGTCTGACGACTACTCACCCTTCTCTAAGGGAACACACCGATAACTGATCACCCTACTCTGAGGGGAATGACTGATCACCCTTCTCTAAGGGAACACACCGATGACTGATCACCCTACTCTGAGGGGAATGACTGATCACCCTTCTCTAAGGGAACACACCGATGACTGATCACCCTACTCTGAGGGGAATGACTGATCACCCTTCTCTAAGGGAACACACCAATGACTGATCACCCTCTAATGGGGTCCATTCCTCACGTGGCTTTGGCCCATGCTGTGGGACCCAGCTGACGTGGTTCGCCCTTTACTACCTGTTCTCGGTGTCCGAGGACTGGTCAGTACATATATATATAAAGAAGTTTCTCCTCGCAGGGAGTTTAATACATATTCGGTCAATTTTCCAAAAACGTAAACAAAATTACATATAAAATAGAAAGACAGGCGATCTCCTAACAACAAAAGGCGATCTCCTATCAGAAAACAGAAGAAGAGTGATCGCCTAACAGAAAAAGGAACAGGCGATCTCCTTCCGGCGACTACTCACTGAGGAGCTCTACTTCCTGCAACATCATCTGCTCCCGTGTAAATTATACACGATCATCACAGGTTTAAGAAAAAGCCAAACACAACACCAAAATCACAGGGTAAGCTAGATATTTAAAAGAGAGTTTAGATATGAACTTTAAAAATCATGGTAAAACAAATTCAAGATACCCACGTAAAACTATCAATTTTCTCATTCTCTTCACATGACCATCAAGTAAACACGTATTTCACAATTCCTCAAGAGTCATTCAAATCACATAATGCATCAAGTGTCTATCAAATTCAATGTTCCTCATTTTCTCACGTCAGACTTCTACTGACTCATCACACAAGACACTTGACACTACTTCCGGAAGACTCGTGCGTTGAACTTAGCATCCAGAGACCTGCACCTGTCATACTTCATTTGCTGTAATGTTTCCACAGCCATGCGCATCAACACAAACTCGATCTCAATTCATCACTCTCACAGTATGACAGGGTTAATCCATATAACAGGCCGAGCTCGTTCTTTTTCACACGACTCACCCATTCATATGAACCTCCTTCGACTCTCACCAACTGGATAACTTCCTCTATGTGATTCCATTATCTCAGCAGAGTCAGGATCGCCTCATTCACAAGATACTCACAGATCAATACACTTCATAACCAAATATCAACACGGTATTTCCTTTCCTGAAAATACTATGTCTTGATCCCACATTCACGACATTCCACACATCATATAACACTTAAATGAATAATTCCAATCACAACAACAATCATTTCATGGTTCATATTTTCGAATATCACATTTAAATCTCAAACAGCTTCAAACAACACAAAACAGGGGAGTTCGAAAAACAACGCCAAAATCGGCGATCTCGTTCAAAAACAGAGGATTGTACAATAACAGTTGAAAAACCGGCGACCACGTCGCCCCCATCATCTTAATCATCGAATATAAGGATTTTCGTTGGAAATAAGGCTAGCTTCCCTTACCTGGACTTGCGCAAAACACCAAGAGCTCCAAAACCCATCGAGCTTAAAGGATGCCTTAGCTCTGTTTTAGCGTCTGGTTTGTAGAACTTGCAGAGAACCTCCCAGGTGCTCTAAGGGCAGTCGTCGCTGGTTGCACTGGTGCTTGAGGTTGCCTGAATCGCAGCGCGAAGGAGAGAAAAGAGAGGGATGAAGATGCACTCACTCTTTCACTCTCGAGTCTCTGTAACGTTCTTTGCCTCCTCGCAGTGGGTTTTTGAATCCAAGCCTACTAGTCCACGCATGCTGCTGCCACCACCCCCTCTGCAAGAAAGCCAGAGTGTACGTTTCACTGAACAGTACGGCCATGGTTGTCTTCTTGTGCATGCCAACCACTTCCCTGAACAGTACGACCGTGAGTGTCTCTTGCGCATGCCAACCTTCTGATGTCACTATTCTGAACCACCCTTTTTGTCCACGTGGCGCGCGTGCAGGACGTGTCATGCTGGGAGTCTGGGTCCCACTTTATCTGTGTGAAACTCGACATCGCGCGATAACCTTCCACCGATGACCGCTCGAGCGATGACTATCCACTGAGGTCTCATACTGGCAAACGACCGATGTCTCTCTCTGGGAGACGACCGATGTCTCTCTCTGGGAGACGACCGACGTCTCTCCTTGGCGGCGCCCGCATGCCTCTCGCGCCCCGACGACGCCCGCATGCCTCTCGCGCCCCAGCGTTGCCCGCATGCCTCTCGCGCCCTGGCGACGTCCACATGCCTCGCGCCCTGGCGATGCCCGCATGCCTCTCGCGCCCTGGCGATCATGTGTAGTAGGCGACCGGCGATTATGTACTAACTAGGCGATCTCATAGTCTTCTAAACTACACTTTCCTTCCTTTTTATTCTAAATAGAAACATACTTAGAATTTATTTAAAATATATCCCTTTTTATTCCAATTGAATTTTACAGGTCCTTACACAAACCACACCATCATCCTAATATTCTAGAAGATAGGTCAAAAATGCAACATTTGATAGTACACCCCTCCTTCTTTTGCTAAAGGCACCTATTTCCTAGCACACCCCTCCTTCTATTGCTAAGGGCACCTTTTTGATAGCACACCCCTAAGTGAGCAAGTTTTGCTTTCTACACTACACTAATCTACTAAGCTACCCCTAATGGGCCTCCAAGTAGCATGTACAAGGTCTTTTCCCTCCCATCCGTGGCTTAACTCATTTGGGCCTGAATGTGCTTGGCCATGGACCTTGTGAGAGGTCCTAGACGGTCTAGGCTCCCTCCTAGACGCTCCTCATGTAGCTCCCCCTTGTCTTGTGCTAGACGCTCTCCATGTGGTTCTAGACGGTCTAGTCTTGGCCCTTGGCTTTCATGGTGGGGTGAGCTTGGCCTCTCTCCATCATCCCCTCCCCATTGGAAAGGATTTGTCCTCAAATCCAAGTCGTCATTGGTACCTACAAATGGAGATAGGTCAATTACATTAAATGTGTCATGCACTCCATATTCAAGAGGTAGGTCCAACTTGTATGCATTGTTGTTGACTCTCTTGAGGACTTGAAAGGGTCCATCTACTCGGGGACTTAGTTTGGACTTCCTTTGAGTGGGAAATCTATCTTTTTGAAGATGAAGCCAAACTAAGTCTCCTTCCTCAAAAATCATTTCTCTTTTCCCCTTATTGTGGTATTTGGCATACTTCTCATTTTGTTGTTGTATTTCAAGTTTAACCTTCTCATGAATTTTCTTAACAAAATCGGCCTTGATTGCTCCTTCCTTATGCACAAAATCTTGTGGGTTAGGAAGGGGTAACAAGTCCATAGGTGTGAGAGGATTAAATCCATATACTACTTCAAAAGGAGAAGCATTAGTAGTCTTGTGGACTACTCTATTATAAGCAAACTCAATGTGGGGAAGGTGCTCATCCCAAGACTTGTGGTTTCCCTTCATGATAGCCCTAAGCATAGTTCCTAGAGATCTATTGACTACTTCGGTTTGACCATTCGTTTGAGGATGACAAGAAGTGGAAAATTGTAGTCTTGTTCCAAGTTTACTCCAAAGAGTTTTCCAAAAGTGGCTTATAAACTTGGGATCTCTATCGGACACTATACTTCTAGGTATACCAGGGAGTCTCACCACTTCTCTAAAGAAGAGCCTAGAAATATTTTGAGCATCATCTACCTTGTGGCATGGAATAAAATGGGACATTTTGCTAAAACGGTCCACTACCACAAAGATAGAGTCATGGCCTCTTGCAGTCCTAGGGAGTCCTAAAATGAAATCCATGCTAATGTCTTCCCAAGGAGCATTTGCAATCGGCAAGGGAGTGTAGAGTCCATGAGGCATTGCTCTAGATTTTGCTTTCAAACATGCTATGCATCTAGAACAATGTCTTTGGACATCTTTCCTCATGTGTGGCCAACAAAATTTTAGTTTCAAAATGTCTAGAGTCTTATCAACTCCAAAATGGCCCATGAGTCCCCCCTCATGTGATTCTTTGACAAGGAGTTTCCTATGTGTGCCTTGGGGAATGCAAAGTTTTCCTTCTTTAAAAAGATATCCCTCGGACACATAGTAACCTCCTTGCGCTCTATGTTGACATTGGGCATAGATGGATGAGAATTCTTGATCATCTTGATAAAGCTCTCTTATGTGATCAAATCTGTAGTGGCCAGACCTCGGTCGTCGAGAACAGATAGCAAAGGGCGATCCATGTCAGCCGGGTCCCACAGCATGGACCAAAGCCACGTGGAGCGGACCTAGCAGGCAGCTTGGATTAGCGGGTGATCAGTCGTCAGTAGAAGAGATAAGAGGCTACCTTTGGGTGATCAGAAAGAAGTCGGACGAAGATTGGAGGTTGAAGAAGTCGAAAGGTGTCACAGAGAGATGCTTTGAATGTCTGAAGGCGAAGAAGAAGAAATGAAACAGTGTTATTGCCAGAGTGTGTGCTCCTGTAGACCGCCAGAAGACGACTTCTTAGTCTCTTTGCTGTGAACAGGTTCACAGCTCGAGACTGGAGGGCTTGTGTTCCAGTCGGTCATCAGTAGTTGATGACGTCAGCAGAAGGTGACCACGTGGACCATACACAGAGTGGCACATGGTAGAAAGAGCAAGTGAATCAGGGAGGATATTGCTTACAAAGGTGATCGGTAGTCAGATACCTAGTGGCCGCCACCCCCAGAGCGGTGCCTAGATAAGCGCCTGGAGGCACCGCACGGACGTCGGTGGATAGTCAGGAGGCACCGTACGGACGTCGGTGGATGGTCATGAGGCGCCGCACGGACGTCGGTGGATGGTCATCAGGCACCACACGGACGTCGGGGGATAGTTATGAGGCACCGCACGCACGTCGGTGGATGGTCATGAGGCACCGCACGGACGTCGGTGGATAGTCATCAGGCACCACACGGACGTCGGGGGATAGTTATGAGGCACCGGTCGGTCGTAAGCGCATGCAGAGGGCGATCGGTCATCGGGGTTCTTGCCAACGCGTGTTAAGTTGAGACCAAGGTTCCCGGCGAGAGCTGATACGGTCGGTCATCGGTAGTTGATGACTTCAGTAGTAGATTGCCACGTGGACCAATCACAGGGTGCCACGTGGAACGACATGGCGGGAGAATGCATGGATTAAGAAGGGCAAGAGAAAAGAGAATGTAGCTTGGAAGTTGAGGGAATCGCCGTTTGTTGAAGAAGGCGGCGGTCTCCTACTTCTCTCGTATGAAATCAGTAAACGCCTGGATTGCACGTGATCGCCGTATGTGAGGACATCGCCGAAAGAGGACATCGCCGAAAGATGACATCGCCGGGTATTGGAGAAGACTTGGTGAACGTTTATTACATGGTCTAAATACAGGAGATAGGTGGTATATTGGCCCGTGCGCTCTAAGAACCGTAATAACCAGTGTTAGCCAGCTTTAAGGCTGTGACCAGAGCAGCCTGCATGCTAAGTTACTCCCTGTGTGGATAACTTAGTCGCAGGAGTAAAGGGAAAGTAACGTTTCAGTTGCAGGTACTCCAGATGGTGACACGTGTACGATCAGATGCGGTCCACGTGGCGAGAGGAATAACCGTCAGGAGAGAGAAAAACACAGGTATATATACAGAATTCCTAACGGTATTGAGGAGGATTCATTTAGTAACAACTCACTTGCACGGTTCCTAGTTTTCTTTGAGAGAATTTGTTGATTTCTCCGCTGACTTGAGCGTCGGAGCTACACTGGCCGCAGAGGCGCCTTTCTGTTCTTTCAGGTTTCTTGGAAGGTTTGGAGCTGGAGAGGAGGAGTGCTAACGTTCGAGTCAAGCGGCTGGATCAAAATCCAAGAATTTGAGCACCCAATTTTGAAAAGACTGTGTGCCATCTTGAAAGAGCATCGGCCACTATATTGGTTCTTCCTTTCTTGTACTTGATTACATAAGGAAATTGTTCAAGAAATTCCATCCATTTAGCATGTCTCTTGTTGAGCTTGTGTTGACCCTTTAGATATTTTAAAGACTCGTGATCACTATGGATTACAAATTCTTTGGTCACAAGGTAGTGTTCCCAAGTCTTTAGGGCTCTCACAAGAGCATAAAGCTCTTTGTCATAGATGGGGTAATTGAGGGTGGCACCATGGAGTTTTTCACTAAAATATGCAATGGGGTGACCACCTTGCAATAATACCGCACATATGCCTGCTCCAGATGCATCACATTCTATCCCAAAAGTTTTGGAAAAATTTGGGAGAGCTAGAATTGGTGCATTGGTGAGTTGAGCTTTTAGCCTTTGGAAGGCTTGCTCATGCTTATCATTCCAACAAAATGCAACATTTTTTTTCACAAGTTCATTCAAAGGAGAAGCTAGACTTGAAAAATTAGGCACAAACCTTCTATAAAAGCTAGCTAACCCATGGAAGCTTCTTACATCACTTACATTTTGTGGAGTGGGCCACTCTTGGATGGCTTTGATTTTCTCGGGGTCAACATGCACCCCCTTTTGGTTGACTATGAAACCTAAGAAAACTACACTATCTACACAAAAGGTACACTTATCCCTATTGGCAAACAAACTATTTTTTCTAAGCACTAGAAGGACCTCCCTAAGGTGACTTAGATGGTCTTCTAGGGTTTTACTATACACTAATATATCATCAAAATACACTACTACGTATTTACCTATACAATCCCTTAAGGTGTGATTCATGAGCCTCATGAATGTGCTAGGGGCATTAGTGAGCCCAAAGGGCATCACTAACCACTCATATAGTCCAAATTTCATTTTAAAAGCGGTTTTCCACTCATCACCCTCTTTGATTCTTATTTGGGGATAACCACTTTTAAGGTCAATTTTGGAAAACATGGTGGACCCATGCAATTCATCAAGCATGTCATCAAGCCTTGGGATTGGATGCCTATACTTGATGGTGATGTTGTTGATTGCTCTACAATCACAACACATGCGCCATTTTCCATCTTTTTTGGGCACCAACAAGACAGGTACAGCACAAGGGCTTAGGCTCTTTTGAACCCAACCCTTCTCCAACAAGTCTTGAACTTGTGACTCTATCTCCTTGGTCTCCTCGGGGTTAGTTCTATAGGCGGGCCTATTTGGTAGGCTTGCCCCCGGAGTCAAGTCAATTTGGTGTTCTATACCTCTAATGGGAGGGAGTCCATTAGGTCCCTCATTAGAGAATACATCATCAAATTCACTTAAAAGTTTTTCTACTTTAGGAGGTAGACTCATAAGTTCACTACTTGTGGCAGTGCATGCAAGTGTTCCTTTAAAAAAGACAAGGCTTGGTTGTTCAACAAGTAGCAAATTTTCCAAGATGTTTTCAAAAGGCTTCTCTTGTTGAGCAACCTTGGGGGAAGGAACACTCTTCTCCCACTCCTTCCTATCCCTAAGGACCTTTTCTTTTTCAAGCTCTCTTTTCTTTTTCTTTTCCTCATCCCTCTTTTCTTTCATTTGTATTTGATCTTTCACCACTTGGGAATGTGGTAAAGGACTAAGTACAAACTTTTTATGCTTATGGGTGAAGGAAATCTCATTAGTAAGACCATCATCATGCAAGGTTTTTTTATCAAATTGCCATGGTCTTCCTAAGAGAATATGGCAAGCTTCCATAGGTACTACATCACATAAAACCTTCTCTTTGTAGTTCCCTATGGAAAACTTGATTTCCACTTGTTTATCTATACTTAGTTCCCCATTCTCATTTATCCATTGCAACTTGTATGGCTTAGGATGAGGAACTACTTGTAGATTGAGCTTTTCAACCATTCTAGAGCTACAACAATTGCAGCTTGATCCACTATCCACAATGAGAGAACATATATTTTCTAAAACTTTACATCTTGTGTGAAAGATGTTCTCTCTTTGTGTCTCCATAGATGCACTAGGATGATTGTTGAGGGTTCTCCTAATCATTAGCAATTCTCCCTCTAATGGATCTACCCTCTCATCCTCTCCCCCTTCCTTTCTTTCACTTGGTTCATCCTCTCCACTAGTGTACTCATCTACACATTTCAAAAACAAAGTCCTTTGGGTTGGGCATTGTGCTTGCACATGCCCTCTACCATAGCACTTAAAGCACTTAACGTCCCTAGCTCGGATGGGTGGGGTGGAGGCATCTTTGGCTAAGGGTTGGGTAGTTTCCCTAGGTTTTTCTTTTGATGTACTACCCTCCCTTCTATATTCTCTCTTGGGATAGAAGTTAGAGTAGGATCCAACCTTTAGACTTGAAGTTTTGCGCATATTTTGTTGCTCAACTTTAATGCAAAATTGGACCAAGTCATTCAAGTCTTGGTATGGAAGGAGTTCTACTCTATCCCTTATCTCAAGTGAGAGGCCACTAAGGAACCTAGCTATGGTGATATGCTCCTCTTCTCTAATGGAGGCTCTCATCATGTAGAGCTCCATTTTTTGTCTATACTCCTCAACACTCATATTGTTTTGCCTGAGTCTTTGGAGCTTGTCCATGTAACATCCCGCCGAAATTGTAAGGACCTGAAAAATTAAATTGGAATAAAAGAGTTATATTTTAAATGAATTCTAAGTATGTTTTTATTTAGAATAGAAAGGGAGGAAAAAGTTAAGTTTAGAAGGCTACGAGGTCGCCGGTCGCCTGCTACACATGAGCGCCAGGTGGACATCGCGCGGGCTCGAGAGGCATGCAGGCATCGCGCGGGCGTGAGAGGCATGCAGGCATCGCGCGGGCGCGAGAGGCATGCAGGCATCGCGCGGGCGCGAGAGGCATGCAGGCATCGCGCGGGCGCGAGAGGCATGCAGGCATCGCGCGGGCGCGGCGCGGGCATTTGCCAGGGCGCGAGGCATGTGGACGTGGCCAAGGCGCGAGAGTTATGAGGGCGTCGCCAGGGAAGACATCGGTTGTCTCCCAGAGGAAGACATCGGTCGTCTTCCAGAGGAAGACATCGGTCGTCTTCCAGGGCGAAGGAGACATCGGTCGTTCGCCAGGATGAGTCAGCAGTGGAAAGTGATCGCGCGACGTCGAGTTTCACACCGAGAAGGTAAGACCCAGACTCCCAGCATGAAGCGTAGTGCACGCACGCCACGTAGACAAAAAGGGTGGTTTAGAATAGTGACATCAGAATGTTGGCATGCGCGGGAGACACTCGCGGTCGTACTGTTCAGAGCAGTGGCTGGCATGCACAAGCGACAACAGTGGCAGTACTGTTCAGAGCAGTGGTTGGCATGCACCAGAGACAACAGTGGTCGTACTGTTCCGGGCAGTGGTTCTCAGACTTCTCTGCAGAGTGGGTGGTGGCAGCTGCTTTTGGTGGATAAGTTGGTTTAAGATGCAGAAAACCCACTGCTGAGAGGAAGAAACGTTGCAGCCTTCGAAGAGAGAAAGAGTGAGTTACCTCCCTTCTCCTCCAGTTGCCTCCTTCGCGCTGCGATTCTAGCGACTTCACACGAGAGTACGACGAGCGACAGCCACCATTAGAGCACCTGGGCAGTCCTCTGCAAGTCCTTCAACCAGACGCAAAAACAGAGCCAAGGCGTTCTTCAAGCTTTGTTGGGTTTCGGAACTCTAGGTGTTTGCGCAAGTCCAGGTAAGGGAAGCTAGACTTCATTTTCAATACAAGCCATAGTTTAGCTATTTTCTGAAGTGAGGGCGACGTGGTCGCCGGTTTTCGTTTTCATCCTTGTAAAATGCTCTGTGCTATGGGTTGGGCGACGTGGTCGCCGGTTTTAAATGCAGTCTTCGAAATACTCTGTTTTTGAACTAGATCGCCGGTTTTGGCGTTGTTTGTGAACTCTCTGTTTTTGGGTGTTGTTTTGAAACTACTTGAGCTTTAAATGAAATATTCGAAGATCTGAACCTTGAAATGATTCGTTGCTGTGACTTGAATCAATTACTCGAGTGGTATGATGTTTTTGAATGCTGTGAATGTGGGATCGAGGCATAGTATTTTCAGGAAAGAAAATACCGTGTAAGATCTTGTAGTAGGTGCATTGATCGGTGATTCCTAAGGGGATATCCTGACTCTGCTGAGGTAATGGAATCACGTAGAGGAAGTTACTCAGTTGTTGAGAGTCGAAGGAGGTCTATATGATGGGCGTCTCGTGTGAAAAAGAACGAGCTCCGCCTGTTCTATGGATTAACCCTGTCATGCTTGGAGGGTGATGATATTGAGATTCATTCTACGCTTGTGAATGTGTGTGATTTCACGGCGACCCTGTGAATGTGTGTGATTTCACAGTGGGCAGTATGACAGGTGCAGATCTCTGAGTCTAATCAACGCACGAGTCAATCCGGAAGTAGTGTCAAGTGTCTTGTGTGATGAGTCAGTGGAAGTCTGACGTGAGAAATGAGAAACATTGAATTTATAGACACTTGGTACAGTTGTGAAATAGAATGACTCTTGAGAATATTGTGAAATGTGTGATTTCTGGGTGATCAGGTGAAGAGTATGAGAAACTTGATAACTTTACGTGAATATCTTGAAATTGTTTACCTTGATTTTATTTTAAGTATCCTTATTTAAACTCTTTTTAAATGTCTAGCTTACCCTGTGTTTTCGTTTGTGTTGTGGCCTTTTTCTTAAACCTGTAATGATCGTGTATAATTTACACGGGAGCAGATGATGTTGCAGGAAGTAGAGCTCTTTAGAAAATTGTCGCTGGAAGGAGATCGCCTGTTTTCTTTTCTGTTGGGTGATCGCCCCTCTTGCTGCTTTATAACAGGAGATCGCCTTTATGAAAGGAGATCGCCCTTCTTATAGGAGATCGCCTATATGAAAGGAGATCGCCCTTTTTGCCAGGAGATCGCCTATCTGTCTTTTGTATTGTATTTCGTTTACGTTTTTAATGGAGAAGTGATCGTTTGTATTAAACTCCCTGTGAGGAGAAACTTATTTATTTTATATAAAGATTTTGCTCACTTCAATCTATTTGTCACCTTTATTTTCGTTTTATATTTATTTTCAAAGAAATTTGGCGGGATGTTACAGAAATGCTTTTCATATTTATATAATGAAATAAGGGTAAAACCATAATATCGAAGTGAACATAAATATATATATGTAATGAAATTTCTCCTCACAGGGAGTTTAATACATAACCAGTCAGTTTTCCAAAACTTAAACAAAATACGGCAAAATAAAAAAAAATAGGCGATCTCCTAACAGAAAAACAGGCGATCTCCTATCAGAAACAGAAATCAGGTGATCGCCTAACAGAAACAGAAACAGGCGATCTCCTTCCGGCGACCACTCACTGAGGAGCTCTACTTCCTGCAACATCATCTGCTCCTGTGTAAAAATCATACACGATCATCACAGGTTTAAGAAAACATCCACGAAACAAGAACATAGGGTAAGCTAGATATTTTAAAGAGAATTTAGATATGAAACTTTAAAATCAAGATAAAACAAATTTAAGACACCCACGTAAAAACCATCAACTTTCTCATTCCCATCACATGACCATCAAGTAATCACATATTTCACAATTTCCTCAAGAGTCTTTCAATTCACATAATTCATCAAGTGTCTATCAATTTCAATGTTTCTCATTTCTCACGTCAGACTTCCACTGACTCATCACACACAGACACTTGACACTACTTCCGGAAGACTCGTGCGTTGAACTTAGCATCCAGAGACCTGCACCTGTCATACTTCATTGCTGTAATGTTCCCACAGCCATGCGCATCAACATAATCTCGATCTCAATCTCATCACTCTCACAGTATGACAGGGTTAATCCATATAACAGGTCAAGTCAGTTATCTTTCAAACGACTTACCCATACATATGGACCTCCTTCGACTCTCACCAACTGAATGACTTCATCTATGTGACTCCATCATATCAGCAGAGTCAGGATCGTCTCATTCACAGGATACTCACTGATCAATACACCTCATAACTAATCTCAACACGGTATTTCCTTTCCTGAAAATACTATGTCTTGATCCCACATTCAAACATTCAACACATCATATAACACTTAAATGAACGATTTCCAATCACAGCAACTGTTCTTGCAGGTTGACCCGCCTGTCGGTTGACTCACGACACTCACACGCCTCTTTTCTCACGTTGATTTGTGCTTGGTTCTTTCGAAGCAATCTGCACCTGCAAAAGAGAAAGGGGGCGCCCTAGAGGCCGTTTGCACTCCGACGCTCAAGTCAGTATAGGGCAAGGACACCAAGTGTATAAGTTTCTCTTTGTGTTTAGGTCTAGAAATTGCGTACCTTTGTGAAGTATCTTACTGTCCCTTATATAGTCTAGGGTTTACTGCGCCGCTAGCCCTAATTAGGGTTCACTGTGCTACTAGCCATATTTAGGGTTTACTGGAATACCCTTGCGCCGCTATCACCCAATCTTAGGGTAATCTAGCACATAAGGTTTCCTTCTCTGGAGTGCAAACTCTCACAGGGTGACCACCTGGGTGCTTCCTTGTGCACCTAGTCTCTGGGGCCACCTGTTCTGGGAGTACCTTCACTGTTCACGTGCCATGCATGTAGCTTCACTGGGAAACCCTAGTTCTGATGAGTACTCGACCCCTCAGGACTCTGCACCTAACTGTGCTCTCCCTGCTACCCGCATGGGCACTTCGTGATCCAGGCCTCTCCCTAACTCTGGGTATTTAACTGGTCATTGGCCCACTCTGGGAACCAATCTTAGCTGTTCTGTTTATGCTGTCCAAATCACCCAAGGCTGATGTCACCTCGCCATACTCTGTTGCCGAGGACTCCTCGACCTGCTGAGTGACGATGACTGTAACATCCCGCCAAAATACTATACAAATGTATATAATGAAAATAAAGGTAACAAATAGATTGAAGTGAACAAAATATTATATATATAAAAGGTAGTTTCTCCTCACAGGGAGTTTAATACAAATTCGGTCAAATTTTCCAGAAACATAAACAAATTACAGTAAAAAAACAAAGCAGGCGATCTCCTATCGGAAGAGACCGATCTCCTATCGGACGAGGCCGATCTCCTATCAGAGGACCCAAAACAGCCGATCGGCTACCAGAACAGAAATCAGGCGATCTCCTTCCGGCGACCACTCACTAAGGAGCTCTACTTCCTGGAAGATCATCTGCTCCTGTGTAAATTATACACGATCATCACAGTTTTAAGAAAAACAACCACAGAAACAAAATACGCAGGGTAAGCTAGATATTTTAAAGAGAGTTTATATATAAACATTAAAATCAAGGTAAAACAATTTCAAGGTAACCACGTAAAACTATACATTTTCTCATTTCCTTCACCTGATCGCCAAGAAGTCATACATTTCACAATATTTTCAAGAGTCGTTCTATTTCACATAATGTACCAAGTGTCTATCAATTCAATGTTTCTCATTTCCCACATCAGACTTCCACTGACTCAGCACACAAGACACTTGACACTACTTCCGGAAAACTCATGCATTGATTAGACTCAAAGATCTGCACCTGTCATACTACACCACTGTGAATCCACACAGGGTCGCTGTGAATCCACACAGCTATGCGCATAATTAATCTCAATATCATCGTTCTCACAGTATGACAGGGTGAATCCACACAACAGGTCAAGTAGTTATGTTTCAAACACTTACCCATACGTATGAATCTCCATCGACTCTCAACGCCTGAATAACTTCATCTATATGAATCCATTATCTCAGGAGAGTCAGGATATCTCATTAGGAATCACCGATCAATGCATATCCTACACGATCTTACACGGTATTTTCTTTCCTGAAAATACTATGCCTCGATCCCACATTCACAGCATTCAAGACATCATACCACTCAAATAAATGATTCAATCACAGCAACAATCATTTCAAAGGTTCAGATTTTCGAATATCTCATTTAAATCTCAAACAGTTTCAAAGCAACACCAAAAACAGAGAGTTTCGCAAACAACGCCAAAACCGGCGATCTAGTTCAAAAAACAGGGTATTTCGAAGTCTGTATATAAAACCGGCGACCACGTCGCCCAAACACATAGAAACAGAGCATTCACGAAGATGAAAACGAAAACCGGCGACCACGTCGCCCTTACTTCAGAAACAGCTAAACTATGGCTTGTATTGAAAATGAAGTCTAGCTTCCCTTACCTGGACTTGCGTAAAATACCGCGAGCTCAAAACCCACCGAGCCTGAAGGATGCCTTAGCTCTGTTTTCAGCGCCTGGTCTGTAGAACTTGCAGAGAACCTCTTAAGTGCTCTAAGGGCAACGTCGCTTGTCGCTCTGATGCTGGAGGTTGCCTGAGTCTCAACGCAAGGAAGGGAAGAAGAGAGGGAGGAAGTTTGCACTCACTCTAACACTCTTGAGTCTGTAACGCTCTTTGCCATTCCCGCAGTGGCTTTTGAATCCTAGCTTACCTGTCCACGTATGCTGCTGCTGTCACCCCTTCTGCAGGAAAGCCTGAGAACCACTGCCCTGAACAGTACGACCACTGTTGTCGCTTGCGCATGCCAACCACTGCTCTGAACAGTACGACCACTGTTGTCGCTTGTGCATGCCAACCACTGCTCTGAACAGTACAACCGCGAGTGACTCTTGCGCATGCCAACATTCTGATGTCACTATTCTGAGCCACCCTTTTTGTCTACGTGGCGCGCGTGCAGGACGTTTCATGTTGGGAGTCTGGATCCCATTTTACTCTGTGTGAAACTGGACGTCGTGCGATAACTTTCCACTGCTGACTCATCCTGGCGAACGACCGATGTCTCCTTCGCCCTGGAAGACGACCGATGTCTCCTTCGCCCTGGAAGACGACCGATGTCCCCTTCGCCCTGGAAGACGACCGATGTCTCCTTCGCCCTGGAAGACGACCGATGTCTTCCCTGGCGACGCCCTCATAACTCTCGCGCCCTGGCTACGTCCACATGCCTCGCGCCCTGGCGATGCCCGCATGCCTCTCGCGCCTTGGCCACGTCCACATGCCTCGCGCCCTGGCAATGCCCGCATGCCTCGCGCCCTGGCAATGCCCGCATGCCTCGCGCCCTGGCAATGCCCGCATGCCTCACGCCCGCGTGATGCCTGCATGCCTCTCGCGCCCGCACGATGCCTGCATGCCTCTCGTGCCCGCACGATGCCTGCATGCCTCTCGCACCCGCATGATGCCTGCATGCCTCGCGCCATGGCGACGTCCACCTGGCGCTCATGGGTAGCAGGTGACCGGCGATCTCCTAGCCTTCTAAACTTAACTTTTCCTCCCTTTTTATTTTAAATAAAACATACATAGAATTCTTTTAAAATATAACCCTTTTTATTCCAATTCAATTTTACAGGTCCTTACAATGACACCTCCGCCCATCCTGGTGCTGACGACTACTCACCCGTCTCTATAGGCTGATGACTCGTCGCCCCTCTCTGTAGGCTGATGACTCATCACCCCTCTCTGTAGGCTGATGACTCATCACCCCTCTCTGTAGGCTGATGACTCGTCACCCCTCTCTATAGGCTGATGACTCGTCACCCTTCTCTGTAGGCTGATGACTCGTCACCCCTCTCTGTAGGCTGATAACTCGTCACCCCTCTCTGTTCCATACCCCCTGTGGGGTCTGTTCCACGTGGCTTTGACTCATGCTGTGGGACCCAGCTGATGTCCGAGGACTGGTCAGTACACAAGCCCCCAGTCTCAAGCTGTTAACTTGTTTCAGCAAAGAGACTAAGTGATAGGCGAGGACTGATCGGTACACAAGCCCCCCTAGTCTCGAGTTGTTAACTTGTTCCAGCGTAGGGACTAGGTCATTGCCTTGGGCGGCCTACGTGGCTCTGCGCGTAAGTACATGAACAGTACGCTGAGAAGACACTTCACCAACCCCCTCTCATCTGCTAACACGTGGCCGTATCAACGGTTTGAGATTCATAACGTTTACGCTCCCTAGGGCTACGTTAAACCTCTTCAAAACCTCGCGCCACTTCACTGTTTCATCACTTTGTGTTCTTACCTTTGCATACTCTATCTTCCAGCGCACGCTCTCTTCTTCCCAACAGATCCTTCACGCTTCTCCGCTCTTCATCAACCAAAGGTATGATTTTTATGTCTTCTTCTCCCTCATATTGATCATCCATACGGTATGCTGTAACTGTTTACGGGTCTGCGTGCGGCTTATACATTCTAGGGTTTTGTTCTTCTTTCCTGGGTTCACTCTACCTTTGAGTCTTCGTCCACCATTGTTTTCTTCTGAGCCTTTCTTCTTTTCCTGCCTCTCATTTGTTTAGATTCGAGATGGCCAGAACCAAAACCACTTCCAACCCTCCTCCAACGGTAGCGGTCGATTACAAGGCCCTCTACCCCTGGGCTTCTGAGGATCTTCTTGCAGAGACCTCCAAACTCACATCCTGCGACGATCTTCGCAAGCACCGGGATGATGAGAATGAGATTAAAGGACGCGTCTTCGGCAGGGAAACGGACGCGTACGTCTCTGTGCGCCCCTGCACAGTAAATGAGCCCGTATGCGCCGATGATCGTTGCAGCAATGGGGAACCCTTCTTCTTCTTCTACGCCACCATTTTCAAAAGAGTCAAAGTCCGTCTCCCCTTCACAGGATTTGAAAGGGCTTTGCTCACAGAGTTAAACGTGGCGCCCGCTCAACTGCACCCCAACAGTTGGGCCTTTATCAGGGCGTTCTCCATCCTCTGCAATAATCTAGGGTTCACCCCTTCTGTCGATGTCTTCCTTTACTTCTTCGAGGCAAAGAGCCCTGGCAAGAGACTTTGGGTGAGCCTGAATGGGGTGGCCGGGAGAGTTCTCCTAACGCTCTTCTCGCAGTCGTACAAGAACTTCAAGGGAAAGTTCTTCCGAGTCTGCTGCAGCTCTTACGACCCCACCATGCTCGATGGATTTCCCTTATACTGGGTGGGGGAGTTGAAGTTCAAAAAGCCACGCAAGCTCGAGGAGTTGACGGTCCCCGATCAAGAACTCTGCCAAATCATCTCCAGCTGGGGGGTGGTGTTTGACTCCACCCAGCTAATTAGGCATGAGTATGACGCTGAGACTCTCAGCGTGTACCTTGGTATACTGACTTCATCTTGCATTTATCTGCTTCATCTTGCATGCTCAATACTTTGCCTTTCTAATACTTTTGAATCGTTCACTGCAGGCATGGTACTCAGCGCTGATAAGAAGAAGAGGCTGGCAGATGTGCTGAGTCGCCGCAATGCTAGCGGTTCAGCCCCTGCAGGTCCGTCATCACCCGCGGGTGTTGCCCTGGAACCCATCGCTGAAAAATCCAAGAGGGCAGCCCCTGTGGAGGTTTCTGACGACGAGGACACCTGCTCCGGCCTCGTCTTCAAAAGGAAGAGGGTGGAGACAACCGCAGAGGTCTCCTCAGCCACAGAAAGGCACCCTTCTTCCTTTAGGGAGCACCCTCCCAGCGCCTCCTCCCCTCCTGAGCCAATCCTAACACTTGAGGGGGGTGGGGAGAGTGCTCCTTCTTCTGGTCCGATGCCTTCTGCCCCAGAGCTGCCTTCTCTGCTCCAAAGGTCGCTCGCTCAAATGCCTGGCAGAGTTGTCTTGGAGGCCATGGACAGAAACTCTCTTGAGAACCTCCTCAGCCATGGTCTCGGGGAGTTCTTGGCCGCTTCCAACTCCTTGCTGGTCAAGGGTAGCGCTGAGGCGGAGCTGCTAGAGGAGACCGCCCAGTTGAAGAGGGAGTTGGAACAAAAGCTAGAGGAGGCCGCCCAATTGAGAAGGGAGCTGGAACAAAAGGATCTCCAACTTCGTCAAGCGACCACGCGAGAGACTGCCCTCAATCAAGAACTGGGTAGTCTCCGTCAATCCGAAAAGGAGACCAAGAAGCTTCTTTTCTCAAAGGGGCAGGAGGCCCTCCAGCTTGAAGCTAAGATACTTCCCCTCCGCAACAAGATTATTGAACTGGAAGAGCAAGCAGAGGGGGCTCAAGCTAAAATGGCCAAGCTGGAGGAGAGGGCGACCAATCGAGAAGTTCAGCTGGGCAAGGTTGAGGAGGAACTTGCCCAACAGATCGAACTGTCGAAGAAGACTAAGGCTGAGCTTATTGATGACGCTGCCGACGCCTATGGGGAGGGCTTTGGTGATGCCCTTGCTCAGGTTGCCTGCGTGCATCCTGAGATGGACCTCTCACCATACTCCGCAACTCTGCAGGTGGTCGACGGGCAAATAGTGCCCAGATAGGTCCTCGAAACAGTTGTACTTTAGCTGAACATCTTGTAATTATCCTCTTTGCAATATAAAACTTTGTTCATGCATTGTTCATCTTTTCGTCGTGCTTTGTATTTGATGGGCTCACGATCACAAATAATGCACCTGTAAAATGAACCTCAAGTAACATGTCTTTCCGCTAACTCCATTAATGAACCTTTACCTTAACTTGGGCGTTCTCACTTGGAGGGGAAAGTGTTCCTTATGAACTCCCATTCCCCTCACAAGACCTCTAACCCCACTTATAGGTTCTGACTGACCTGTCATCGTTCCTGGTCGATGGAGGATTTAACCAAGCGAACCTTTCTTTCACATTGGAAGTTCTCACTCGAAGTGGAGGTGTTCTCTACGAACCTACCTCTCCACTTACGAGACCTCTAACTCCACGTGACAGGTTCTAACTGACCTCACATCGTTCACAGGCGAGGAGGATTTCTCTGGGCGAACCCTTCTTTCACATTGGAAGTTCTCACTCGAAGTGGAGGTGTTCTCTACGAACCTACCTCTCCACTTACGAGACCTCTAACTCCACGTGACAGGTTCTAACTGACCTCACATCGCTCACAGGCGAGGAGGATTTCTCTGGGCGAACCCTTCTTTCACATTGGAAGTTCTCACTCGAAGTGGAGGTGTTCTCTACGAACCTACCTCTCCACTTACGAGACCTCTAACTCCACGTGACAGGTTCTAACATCATTGTACAAACACACTAAAAAACATATATCTTTAACTGAATTTTATTGGGTGACCTCATTAAAAACCCTTGGAAGGGAAAAAAGAGTGTCCCCTGTATTATGTTGCGTACAAGATTACATGGCTTTAACTGAAATAATACTTCAAGTGAGTCGCATTCCATGTTCGAGGAATCGGACCTCCTTCTAAAGTTTCAAGTCTATATGCTCCATTCCCTAGGGCCTCTGTCACTCTGAAAGGACCAGTCCACTTAGGGGATAGCTTGTTCTCTATCTGGTATGGAGACGCCTTCCGCATGACAAGGTCTGCCGCCTGGAACCGCTGAGCTCTCAGCTTGGAACTGTGTTTGAGCTCGACTTTCCTCTTTATCGCCTCAGCCTTGATTCCAGCTTCTTCCCTGGCTTCATCCAAAAGATCAAGATTCACCTTCCTCTCTTCATTGGATTCCTCAGCCACAAAGTTCTGGAAACGTGGCGAGCTCTCCTGGATCTCCACAGGGATCATGGCATCTGAACCATACACCAAACTAAAGGGAGTCTCCTTGGTAGTGGACTGGGGGGTAGTATGGTAAGCCCATACTATTCTGGGAACCTCCTCAGCCCACCTTCCCTTTGCTTTCTCCAGCCTTCTCTTCAACCCTCTGAGGAGGACTCGATTGGCCGACTCGACCTGCCCATTGGTCTGTGGGTGCTCGACTGATGCAAACACCTGCTTGATTCCCAGTTCTGTACATAGCTTTCCCAACTGTTGGCTCGCAAACTGAGTGCCATTATCAGACACCAAGCGTTTTGGTACGCCGAAACGGCAAACTATGTTCTTCCACACGAAGTGTTGGATCTTTTGTGCTGTAATCTGTGCTACTGGCTCAGCTTCAATCCACTTCGTGAAATATTCTATGGCGACCACGAGGTACTTCATCTGCCTTATTGCCAAAGGGAAAGGCCCCAAGATGTCAATTCCCCAGGTATGAAACGGCCAAGGGCTGTAAATCGACCTGAGCTCCTCTGGTGGTGCCTTAGGCCAGTCAGCATGCAACTGGCACTGCTTGCACTGCTGTGCATACTTAGTACAATCTTCCCTCATTGTCGGCCAGTAGTACCCAGCTCGTACGGCCCTAGAGGCCAGCGCTCGGCCTCCGATATGACTACCGTAGATACCTTCATGGAGCTCCGCCATTATCCTCACACACTGCTCGCCATGCACGCAGACTAAGATGGGGTGAGTAAACCCATGTCTGTACAACTCGCCTTCAATGAGCGTGTACTTGGACGAGTTTTTCTTTATCTTTTTTGCCTCCTCCGGCTCTGCTGGGAGCATTCCATCTACTATATAACGCTTGTAGGGCGTCATCCATGTCTCACCATTTTGTAATAGACAGATCTGTGGCGCTTCTACCCCCAATAGCATGCATGCGTTGACTCGTGGCTTTTTTAAAGTTTCTTGAGTCAACGACCGATGACTCCTCTTCTTGCCATCTGACTGGCTGATCTGATGGACTCCCACCAAGTTATCAGCTGTATAGGTACGAGGCGCCCTTAGGGTCTCCTGGATGACTGTCCTCTGTCTGCCCCCCTTGCCTGAGCTGGCGAGTTTGGCCAACAAGTCAGCTCTGGCATTTTGCTCCCTGGGCACGTGTACCAGTTCAAATATCTCAAATGAACTCTTCAATCTCTGGACATACTCCAAGTAAGAGGCTATCTGAGGGTCCTTGGCCTGGTATTCTCCGGCCACCTGACCGGTGACCAACAACGAGTCACTCTTGGCTATAAGGCTCTGCGCTCCCATCTCCTTTGCCAATAACATCCCAGCGATCAAAGCCTCATACTCCGCCTGGTTATTGCTGGCTTTGAACGCGAACCGCAGGGCCTGCTCTATTAACAACCCCTTGGGTCCTTCTAAGATCACCCCCGCTCCGCTGCCTTGCTGGTTCGAGGACCCATCTACTGACAATACCCATTTGAAATTGGGTACCTCTTGCTGGGCTTCAACTGAAGACATCTCTGCCACAAAGTCAACGTAGACCTGTCCTTTGATCTGGCCCCTGGGTTCATACTGGATGTCAAATTCCGACAACTCAACTGCCCAACGCACCATCCTTCCTGCCACATCGGGCTTCTGCAAGACCTTACATATCGGCAGATCTGTCATCACCACCACTGTGAAGCTTTGGAAATAGTGGCGTAATCTCCTGGCTGAGAACACCACTGCTAATGCTGCCTTCTCTAAGGCTTGGTACCTCGTCTCGGGTCCCTGTAGCACCTTGCTGACAAAATAAATGGGCTTCTGGCTTTGTTGCTGTTCTTGTACCAGGACAGAACTCACCGCCCTGTCTGTGACTGCAAAGTACAAAAGCAGGGGTGTTCCGAGTTGAGGCTTGCACAAAACTGGTGGGCTGGCCAGGTATTCTTTGAGCTTGAGGAAAGCCTGCTCACATTCTGCCGTCCAGGTGAATCTGCTATTTCTTCTTAAGCACTGGAAATAAGGGTGACCTTTATCTCCCCCGGCTGACACGAACCGGGAAAGTGCAGCCATCCGACCCGTCAACTGTTGCACCTCTTTAACTGACGTCGGGCTCCTCATGGCTATGATTGCTGCACACTTGTCTGGGTTGGCCTCTATCCCTCTTTCCGTGAGCAAAAACCCAAGGAACTTGCCTGCTTCCACCCCAAAGACGCACTTTTCGGGATTCAACTTTAACCTGTACTTTGCTATAGTGTTGAACAGTTCCTCCAAGTCGTCAATATGCTGATCTCGTGCCTGGGACGTCACTACCATGTCATCTACATATGCCTGCACATTGCGTCCCAGCATGGGTGCAAGGACCTTGTCCATTAGCCTCTGGTATGTGGCACCCGCATTCTTCAAGCCGAACGGCATGACTGTGTAGCAGTAACAAGATAGCTCTGTCATGAACGCCGTCTTGTTCTCATCCATCGGGTGCATCTTGATCTGATTGTACCCAGAGAAAGCGTCTAAGAAACTGAGCAATTTGCAGCCTGAAGCACTGTCCACCAACGCATCTATGTTGGGCAGAGGATAGGAATCTTTCGGACACGCCCTGTTAAGATCTGTAAAGTCCACGCACATCCTCCACTTCCCGTTGGCCTTTTTCACCAGGACGACATTCGCAAGCCACTCAGGGTATTGTATTTCCCGTATGTGACCTGCTTTCAGCAATTTGTGTGTTTCTTCCCTGACTACCTGCCTTCGCTCATCATTGAACTTCCGCCTCCTCTGGCGGACCGGTCTGGCTTGGGGATTCAGCGCCAGGCGGTGGCATAGGAAATCAGGGTCTATGCCAGGCATGTCTGAGGGGGACCAAGCGAAAGCGTCCAGATGCTTTCCGATAACTCTCGCTACTTGATCCTGGGTCTCCTGAGATAGGGATTTACCCAGCCTGAAGATCTTCCCTCCGATCTCCTTCTCTACGACCTCCTCCGCGGGTTCTGGTCGCCTCGCCCGGGCGATCTCTGCTCGGGTGACCCCGACATCACCTCGAGGCATATCTGTCTCATTGGTTCCTCCTCCCGGTGGTGAGGTGGTCACCATGCAGACTCCCCTCTTCGTTTTGAGGCTATTTTCGTAGCACCTTTTAGCCTCCTTTTGGTCCGACTTGATGGTTACCACCTTCCCCTCCATCGATGGCAACTTCATCTTCATGTGCCTTGTAGACACCACGGCCCCCAACCGGTTCAGGGCCGGCCTGCCCAAAAGTATATTGTAGGCAGAGGGAGCGTTCACCACAAGGTACCTGATGTTCTCTGTGCGGGACGCCATTCCGTCGGTGAACGTGGTCCTCAACTCTATGTATCCCCGCACTTCTACCTGATCTCCTGCGAACCCATATAAACAGCCGACGTAAGGTCGCAACTGATCAGGGGACAGCTGTAGCTTGTTGAAGGTCGACCAGAACATCACATCGGCCGAGCTCCCCTGATCAACCAGCACCCGGTGCACCTTACGCGCGGCAGTGACTACTGAAATAACCACTGGATCGTTGTCATGGGGAACAACATCTCGGCGATTGGCTTTTGTAAAGACGAGGTCAATGTCCGGAAAGTGATCTTCCTCGCAGGCCTCTACTGCCATCACTGAACGCGCATACTTCTTTCGTTGTGAAGAGGTGCATCCTCCTCCTGAGAACCCACCTGATATAGTGTGGATCTCCCCATGAATGGGCACTTCATGCCCCTGGTCTGCCCTTGGCGCAGCAACTGTCTCACCTTCCGACGCCTCCTTCAGATAGTCGTTCAAAAACCCACTCTTCACCAACTCATCCAATTGGTGAGCCAGAGCCAGGCAATTTCGAACGGGATGCCCAAAAGCTTGGTGGAATTCGCACCATGCATTTTTATTGGGCCCCAACCTCTTGTCACTCTTTGGGGGCACCTTCAATCTTTCTGCCACATTAGGAATGGCAATCAATTCCTTCAACTCCACCACGAATTCATGCCTAGGGGGCATGTCATCTTTGCTTCGCGCCCTAGGCTGTGGTTTTCGGGGCTCATAGGGCTTCTGTTTCCCTTGAGCTTTTTTCTTCGTGGTCGCCTCATGTACCCGCAGCGGTTGAGGCCGGCTAGGCGCTCGGGGCCTTAACGAAACTGCACTTTCTCTCTTCTCGCTGAGCTCCCCCTCAGCGACAATGTGGGCCACAGCACGCCGTTTTATGTCACTGAAGGTTTTGGGGCGGCTGCGTATTAGGGACTCGCTGAAAGGCCCTGGCAATACGCCCTTCCTGAAGGCGTGCACCACCATGTCTTCATCCTTGGTGTGCAACCTTACCACCATCGCCCCAAACCTATTAAGGTAATCTTTGAGGGACTCCCTCTGATGCTGCCTTACATCAAAAAGATCGTAAGACACTGGCGGGGGGGCCCTGTTGACAAGATATTGTTCCCTGAACAGCGCGGAGAACTGAGCGAAAGACGTGATATGTCCTTCTGGCAAACTCACGAACCATTCTAGCGCAGTTCCTGTCAGTGTGGCCATAAAGAGTTTACAGTGCACTGCGTCGGACCCTCCTGACAACATCATCTGCGTGTGAAAGGCAGTGAGATGCGTTTCAGGATCTTCCTTCCCCGGTGAACACGGTTTTGGGTCCTACAAAGGTAGCTGGAACCACCGTGTTCATGATTGCTTGGGAGAAAGGCATGGGAAATGCCCTTGGAGGCACTGGTGGGGCTCGATCATCTTCCCCACGATCTCCAGCTTGTTGTATGTGCTGCAAATTCAAGCGCAGCTCCTCATTTGCTCGGTGTAACTCTTCGTTCCTGGCCTGTGAGGCGGCCAGGTCTTCTTACATACGCGCTTGATGCGCTTGAGATTCCGCCACCGTTTCTTGGAGGGCGCGCATCGTTTCCATCAGCTGTTGCATGGTAACGTTGTCGCCTCCATTCGGTGGAACAGATCCGTGTCTTGTATTCCTCATCTTCTGTGATTTTTTCTCTCACTCTCGTGTATGGGACCTTGTTTTACTCCGGCCCCACGGTGGGCGCCAAATGTTCTTGCCGGTTGACCCGCCTGTCGGTTGACTCACGACACTCACACGCCTCTTTTCTCACGTTGATTTGTGCTTGGTTCTTTCGAAGCAATCTGCACCTGCAAAAGAGAAAGGGGGCGCCCTAGAGGCCGTTTGCACTCCGACGCTCAAGTCAGTATAGGGCAAGGACACCAAGTGTATAAGTTTCTCTCTGTGTTTAGGTCTAGAAATTGCGTACCTTTGTGAAGTATCTTACTGTCCCTTATATAGTCTAGGGTTTACTGCGCCGCTAGCCCTAATTAGGGTTCACTGTGCTACTAGCCATATTTAGGGTTTACTGGAATACCCTTGCGCCGCTATCACCCAATCTTAGGGTAATCTAGCACATAAGGTTTCCTTCTCTAGAGTGCAAACTCTCACAGGGTGACCACCTGGGTGCTTCCTTGTGCACCTAGTCTCTGGGGCCACCTGTTCTGGGAGTACCTTTACTGTTCACGTGCCATGCATGTAGCTTCACTGGGAAACCCTAGTTCTGATGAGTACTCGACCCCTCAGGACTCTGCACCTAACTGTGCTCTCCCTGCTACCCGCATGGGCACTTCGTGATCCAGGCCTCTCCCTAACTATGGGTATTTAACTGGTCATTGGCCCACTCTGGGAACCAATCTTAGCTGTTCTGTTTATGCTATCCAAATCACCCAAGGCCGATGTCACCTCGCCATACTCTGTTGCCGAGGACTCCTCGACCTGCTGAGTGACGATGACACCTCTGCCCATCCTGGTGCTGACGACTACTCACCCGTCTCTATAGGCTGATGACTCGTCGCCCCTCTCTGTAGGCTGATGACTCATCACCCCTCTCTGTAGGCTGATGACTCATCACCCCTCTCTGTAGGCTGATGACTCGTCACCCCTCTCTGTAGGCTGATGACTCGTCACCCCTCTCTGTAGGCTGATGACTCGTCACCCCTCTCTGTAGGCTGATGACTCGTCACCCCTCTCTGTTCCATACCCCCTGTGGGGTCTGTTCCACGTGGCTTTGACTCATGCTGTGGGACCCAGCTAATGTCCGAGGACTAGTCAGTACAGCAACAATCATTCCAAGGTTCAGACTTTAAAATATCACATTTCAATCTCAAACAATTTCAAACGACACTAAAACAGGGGATTTCGAAAAACAACGCCAAAACCGGCAATCTCGTCCAAAAACAGGGGATTATGCAATAACAGTTGAAAACCGGCGACCACGTCGCCCCATCATCAAAATCATCTAATATAAGGTTTTCGTTGGAAATAAGGCTAGCTTCCCTTACCTGGACTAGCGCAAAACACCAAGAGCTCCGAAACCCACCGAAGCTTAAAGATGCTTTCACTCTGTTTTAGCGTCCCGATCTGGAGAACTTGCAGAGAACCTCCCAGGTGTCCAAGGGCAGCCGTCGCTCGTCGTACTGGTGCTTGAGGGTGCCTAAATCGCAGCGCGAAGGAGAGAAAAGAGTGAAGGTGAACTCACTCTTTCGCTCTTGAACCACTACAACGTTCTTTGCCTCCCCGAAGTGGGTTTTTGAATCTAAGCCTACTTGTCCACGCATGCTGCTGCCACCACCCACTCTGCAGGAAAGCCTGAGTGTACGTTTCCCTGAACAGTACGACCACGAGTGTCTCTTGCGCATGCCAACTCTCTGATGTCACTATTCTGAACCACCCTTTTTGTCTACGTGGCGCGCGTGCAGGACGTTTCATGCTGGGAGCCTGGGTCCCACCTTATCTGTGTGAAACACGACATCGCGCGATAACCTTCCACCGATGACTCATCCTGGCGGACGACCGATCTCTCTCGCCCTGGAAGACGACCGATGTCTCTCTCTGGGAGACGACCGATGTCTATCCCTGGCGACGCCCGCATGTCTCTCGCGCCCTGGCGATGCCCGCATGCCTCGCGCCCTGACAATGCCCGCATGTCTATCGCGCCCCGGCGATGCCCGCATGCCTCTCGCGCCCTGGCGATGCCCGCATGTCTCTCGCGCCCTGGCGATGCCCGCATGCTTCGTGCCCTGGCGATGTCCGCATGTCTCTCGCGCCCTGGCGATGCCCGCATGTCTCTCGCGCCCTGGCGATGTCCGCATACCTCGTGCCCTGGCGATGTCCGCATGTGTCTCGCGCCCTGGCGATGTCCGCATGCCTCGCGCCTGGCGATGTCCACATGTGTAGTCTAGGCGACAGGCGATTATGTACTAACCAGGCGATCTCATAGTCTTCTAAGCTACACTTTCCTTCCTTTTTATTTTAAATAAAAACATACTTAGAATTCATTTAAAATATATTCCTTTTATTCCAATTTAATTTTACAGGTCCTTACAGTCCATCTACTCCCTATGGTAGTATGAGGGTATGTGGCGACGTCTTAGGGCTCCCCTAAGGTCGTTCCAATATTCAATTGGAGGTTCCCTATGAAGACGTCTTTCTCTTTCAAGAGAGGTCCACCAATACATGGCGTTCCCTTGGAAGCTAAGGGTGGCTAGAGGTACCTTGCGTTCTTCACTCACCCTATGGCAAGCAAAGAGTTGCTCTACTTTCATCTCCCAATCTAGGTAGGTTTCTACACTCTCCTTACCATGGAAATGAGGTAGGTCTACTCTAACCTCCCTTGGGCCCTCTTGCTCTCTTTGCCTATTTCTTCTAGGGGGTGGTTGGTAGTAGTCATACATTCTAAGGCTTCCCTCCCCTAGAGACTCTTGGACTTGTGAATGAGATGCATGAGTTTGAGATTTTTTTGATTTTTGTGACTTCTCTTCTTGGGCTTTAGTCAACTCATTAATTTTAGACTCATTCTCCAATTGTCTAAAAGAAATCATTTGCACGGCTTGTGAAACTTCTTCCAAAAGAGTTTTCATAGATTTTAATTCATTTTCAATAGGCTTTGGAGAATGAGAAGAAGAAGACATGACTAAAGCTTTGTGTGTAGAAGTATTTTACCTTGAGAAAATTTAGGGAAGTCAAAGAAGGTAGTCTTCCAGGTAAGGGAGGTGAGTCACAATGGACTACTTAAATACCAAGCCTTGCCTTAGCCAAAGACTATTCCTCAATGTCTTCACACAAAGTTTTCTCTTAGTAAACCACTTAAAACACAATTAAGTTGAAGAAATCCTTTTTTTTTGATGCAGGAAAACAATGCAACTAGCTAATTAACCAAGCAAAGAATTAACAAACTTAAACAAGGTAAAACAAATTAGCAAACATAATTAATTAAGCAAGGAAAACAATTAAAAACAATTAACACATGCTAAACCAATTAAAGTCTACACTAGTTGGCCCTAGGTGAGGCTTCTTGGACACTTGGAGCCCTTGAAGACACACTCACCGTCTAATCACGTAATAAAAGAAGTAATTAACAAGGTTAAGTTGCAAAGAAGATTAAGAAAACTGTAACATCCCGCCAAAATACTATACAAATGTATATAATGAAAATAAAGGTAACAAATAGATTCTATGAACAAAATATTATATATATGAAATGTAGTTTCTCCTCACAGGGAGTTTAATACAAATTCGGTCAAATTTTCCAGAAACATAAACAAAGTACAGAAAAAGAAAACAAAGCAGGCGATCTCCTATCGGAAGGAACCGATCTCCTATCGGACGAGACCGATCTCCTATCAAGACAGAAAAAAAACAGGCGATCACCCGATGGAGGCAGACACAGGCGATCACCCGATAGAGACAGAAAACCGGCGATCACTAGAGGGCTCTTCTTCCTGGAAGATCATCTGCTCCCGTGTAACAATTACACGATCATCACAGTTTTGAGAAAACAACCACAATAACAGATAAAAGGGTAAGCTAGATAATTTAAAAGAAGTTTAAATCAAGAACATGAAAATCCAAGTAAACCAAGTTCCAAAATATCCATGTAAAACGTAGAGCTGCTCATAGCATTCAGCTGATCGCCCAAAATCACATTTCACAACATTCACCCATAGTCATTCTATTTCACAATACAGCATCAAGTGTCTATCAATATTCAAGTTTCTCATTTCACATGTCAGACTTTCCACTGACTCACCACACAAGACACTTGACACTACTTCCGGATTGACTCGTGCGTTGATTAGACTCAGAGATCTGCACCTGTCATACCACACCACTGTGAAATCCACACAGGGTCGCTGTGAATCCACACAGCATGCGCATATATCATCTCAATGTTACCATAGTTCTCCTGGTATGACAGGGTTAATCCATAGGACAGACGGAGCTCGTTCTTTTTCACACGAGACGCCCATCATATAGACCTCCTTCGACTCTCAACAACTGAGTAACTTCCTCTACGTGATTCCATTACCTCAGCAGAGTCAGGATATCCCCTTAGGAATCACCGATCAATGCACCTACCACAAGATCTTACACGGTATTTTCTTTCCTGAAAATACTATGCCTCGATCCCACATTCACAGCATTCAAAGACATCATGCCACACTTAAAAGAATGATTTCAATCACAGCAATAGCCATTTCAAAGGATTCATATTTTCGAATATCTCATGTAAATCTCAAGCAGTTCTCAAAACAACATCAAACACAAGGAGTTCGCAAAACAGCGCCAAAAACCGGCGATCTAGTTCAAAATATGGTATTTCGAAGACTGTATATAAAACCGGCGACCACGTCGCCCAAACACGTAAAACAGAGCATTTCGAAAAGAAACAGAGAACCGGCGACCACGTCGCCCTCACTTCAGAAACAGAAAACTATGGCTTGTATGGAAAAAGAGGTCTAGCTTCCCTTACCTGGACTTGCGCAAACACCTAGAGTTCCGAAACCCAACAAAGCTTGAAGAACGCCTTGGCTCTGTTTTTGCGTCTGATTGAAGGACTTGCAGAGAACTGCCCAGGTGCTCTAATGGTGGCTGTCGCTCGTCGCACTCTCGTGTGAAGGTACTAGAATCGCAGCGCGAAGGAGGCAACTGGAGGAGAAGGGAGGTAACTCACTCTTTCTCTCTTTGAAGGCTGCAACGTTTTTTCTTTCTCTCAGCAGTGGGTTTTCTGTATCTTAAACCAACTTATCCACCAAAAGCAGCTGCCACCACCCATTCTGCAGAGAAGTCTGAGAACCACTGCCCTGAACAGTACGACCACTGTTGTCTCTGGTGCATGCCAACCACTGCTCTGAACAGTACTGCCACTGTTGTCGCTTGTGCATGCCAGCCACTGCTCTGAACAGTACGACCGTGAGTGTCTCCCGCGCATGCCAACATTCTGATGTCACTATTCTGAACCACCCTTTTTGTCTACGTGGCGTGCGTGCACTACGCTTCATGCTGGGAGTCTGGGTCTTACCTTCAAGGTGTGAAACTCGACGTCGCGCTATAACTTTCCACTGCTGACTCATCCTGGCGAACGACCGATGTCTCCTTCGCCCTGGAAGACGACCGATGTCTTCCTCTGGGGGACGACCGATGTCTTCCCTGGCGACGCCCTCATAACTCTCGCGCCTTGACCACGTCCACATGCCTCGCGCCCTGGCAATGCCCGCATGCCTCGCGCCCACGCGATGCCTGCATGCCTCTCGCGCCCGCGCGCTGCCTGCATGCCTCTCGCGCCCGCGCGATGCCTGCATGCCTCTCGCGCCCGCGCGATGCCTGCATGCCTCTCGCGCCCGCGCGATGCCTGCATGCCTCTCGCGCCCGCGCGATGCCTGCATGCCTCTCGCGCCCGCGCGATGCCTGCATGCCTCTCGCGCCCTGGCGACGTCCACCAGGCGCTCATGTGTAGCAGGCGACCGGCGACCTCGTAGCCTTCTAACTTAACTTTTCCTCCCTTACTCTTCTTGATCTACATGTCAGCCGACCGACCTCTACCAGCTGACCCCAGATCTTGGGCGACGTCCGAGGTCCGACTACTACGAAACTTCATTTACCAGTTCTTTGTATTTTAAATAATAACATCTTCTGAAATTATTTAAATATACCACTTTTATTCCAATTCAATTTTACAGGTCCTTACATTCTCCCCAACAAGAAAAATTTTCGTCCTCGAAAATTGAATTACAAGGAAAAGAGGTGGGCATATGCATCTCCCATGGTTCCCTTCAAATTCCATGGTGAATCACCCGATCTGCACGTCGTCCACTTCCAACACGTGACTAGGGTCTGCAAGATACTTCCTTAGCTGTGATACGTGAAACACATTATGCAGGTTTGCTAATTGGGGAGGTGGGGTGATCTCATAAGCCACTGGACTGATCCCCCTTGGGTCTGACATGGCCCAACCAACTTAGGGGACAGCTTCTTTGATCTGATAGCTCGTCCTACACTCTTGGCTGTTGCTTCCCTCATAAAGACATGATCCCCAGCAGCAAACTCCAAAGGTCTTCTCCTCTGATCTGCCGAGGACATCTGCCGACTTTCAGAAGCTTTCATTCTGCCTTGCATCAGTTTCACCTTCTCGGTTGTCTGTTGAACCAACTCTTACTACTCCAATACTTCATCAATTTCCATTCTCCATCTGCTGGTATGCAGATTCTGCCATTAATCTCAATATTCCATCTTTACCCGTTACAAAGCCTTTAGCCTGATCGGTGCCTAGCAAATTCCACAATACGTTTTAGACTAGGATCCTCTCACTGTTCAATCAAAACTGATTCGCCCTCCGGTTCCAACAATAAGGGAATTCTGCATTTCTTCCCATACAAAGCTTCACACAATTACTGTCTTCAAATCTCCATAACAACACTACCACTGCCGATTCTAAATCATAAGTAGAATAATTCCTCTCATGAAATTTGAGTTGCATTGAACATATGCAACTCCTGTCTTCTCTTGTATCCAGACACAATTCAAACTTTGATGTGAGGCATCATACTAAACCTCAAAAGGCTTGTCTTCTGCACATCTTCTGTCTTAGCAAAATCTGGTTTTATCCAGATTTCCGATAAAACTTTAAGGACACTGAAGTTCCATCTAACTGATCCCCCACTCATCAATTACGGGTAGAGGGTAGTTGTCCTGGATGGTCAACTTATTCAACTTCCTGTAATCCCTACACAGTTGAGGTCCTTCCTCTTTCTTTTTAACCAACAATGCTGGAAACTCCAAGGAGATATATTGGGCTTGACTAACTGCGCCTCTAACAACTCTTCCACTTATTTTCTTCAATTTAATCAACTCGGCTGAACTTTGGAAACACTATCTTTCGTTGAGCTTAACCTTTGGAAACGTGATTGACAGGTCACTAATCCCTTTTCTGGAATAACATCCAATTCATCTCCTACATACTCAACATAAACTAGTGTCCAATTTCGAATCACATACAGCTTTCAAATCCAAATTAATTAAACAACATCCATCCCATGTGAGACTTTCTCTCTCATCCAAGCAATTTCTCCGCCTGTTGCTTTTCAACAATTTTCTTTGCCTAACTGTAACTTTAAACACAATTAAGATATTTCATCTTTCCTCTTTCCCAAAATCATTGATACATCTCAAGATGATATAATCATCTTGTAAACTTATTCTCTACCAAATCTCAAATTTCCATTTCAAGCCTTGTGTCCAGCTAGAGGTCATCACCAAGCTCCGGATCAAAGAAAGATTCCTACTTTCATCTTGGAACTTAACTCCAGTACTTCCCATGGATACACATGCTTAAGTCTTTAAACTCTCAACATCCTGCTTACATACTCTCCATAACTTATATGTAGCTGAACCTACACCTTGGTACACTAAATCTAACTTACACTTCCTTCTCTAATTCCATCAACTCAGCTGGGGCCGTTGACACTGGTCCAGCTCCAGGTACCAAAACAATAGAGAGTTCCACTTCCCTCTTAGGAGGTAACCCAGGTACCTCTTCTGGAAATACATCCGTGAAATCTTTCACCACGGGTATTCTGCTTACGTCCCCTTTATTCTCCACCTCCGACCGAGCGAGTATCACGAAGCACCTCGCCCCTTCTTCCAACGCTGACTGCCCTTGCTGAGCAGATATTACATCTGATCCTTGGAGGTCTGGAAATGCAATCCTCTGACCACCGCAGTCAATGAGAACGTGATTGGCAGCTAACCAATCCATTCCCAGGATAACATCTTGATGGAGGAGGGCCAAGCACATCTAGCCAAGGAAGCCAAGGCCCAAACCAAGAAGACCGTCTAGACCAAGAGGAGCGTCTAGCTCCAGGAAGTGAGCGTCTAGAACGTGAAGGAGGGAGGCTATCCATGGAGCTAGACCGTCTAGGACCTCTCACAAGATCCATGGCTAAACATATCCAAGCACACATAGAAGAAGCCACGGATGGAAGAGAGAGATCCTTGTACATGTTTCATAAAGGCCCAAAGGGGGAGGGGGTGCTTAGTAGATTAGTGTAGTGTAGAAAGCAAAACTTGCTCACTTAGGGGTGTGCTATCAAAAAGGTGCCCTTAGCAATAGAAGGAGGGGTGTGCTAGCAAATAGGTGCCTTTAGCAAAAGAAGGAGGGGTGTACTATCAAATGTTGCATTTTTGACCTATCTTCTAGAATATTAGGATGATGGTGTGGTTTGACTAAAGTCAATACCCTAGGCAGCCCCACTTTTTGTATTTCCATCCCTACCCTTTAAGCTTGCTCACCAAGGCTCCTAAATCTATAAATAAGGAGGCCTACCTCATGTATTTTCAAGTTTATTTTGAGTAATGTTATGCTGCCATTTTTGTGCACAAGCTTTACTCCTCCTAGAAATCTAGGCTATAAACTTCAATCCTTTCACCTTCTCCCTTGAGCTGGCCAAACCTCTCAACCCATACTCATCATGCACCTTCAAGACCAACACAACTCCTAGGAGGGTCTTGTTTCACTCACCCATTGCTTCCGCTCCATCTATTTCTACTTTGATTCAAGAAGAACACATGAAAATGCCATCATTTGGTATCATGAGCTTTTGGTTCTTCAAGATGAGTAGCTTGTCTTTTTAAATTTTCAGTTCTTCTTTATTTTCATCTTGTCATTTCAATTCCATAATTGTCTTGCTGTTTTTTACATTTTAAATTGTTCTTGGTGTGCTTATGGAAGATCCAACCGAAGCACATGTGTTCAATTGATCTTGAACATTTTCTTGTGCAATTGTGATAGGATTCCTTACACATTGAGTGGCTGTTTTCTTTTAGGAATTTGAGTCTTTATTGCTTTCTTATAATTGCTTCATTTTATGCTTTGAGTCTTTATTTTCTGAATCTATAAATGTTGTGTCAAGTCATGTGAATCCATAATTGTCATCAATTCTTAGTAGTCCTATTTTTTTGGCTTGATTGTTTCTTGTTTTTGGGTCTCTTTAAGTTGCCTTAATCTGCTGTTATTTTTGATCCTTTGCTGCCTTTTTAATTTTAGTTTGAGTTCATAATTGTGTCTTAGTTCTTACACAATTTCCTTCTTACATTTCCTTTGTGTTAAATTTTGGTATCTTGCTGTTTTTTTTTTCCAGTTTTCCAGATTTCCCCTGTTTCTCTCTGTCTGGCTGTTTTTTTGTTTCAAAAATTATTTCCACTCATAGGAAATTTGTGATTCTCTGGAAAATGCAAGTTTGAAGTGTTACAAAAAGGACAAAAAAAGAATCAGATCAAAAAAGGCAACAGAAAAGATATGATAAATCTTACAAAATCAGAGTGCAAACCTTGAGCGCTCCAGCTGGCCTAACTGCACACCAAATTTGCAAAAATTATTAAAAAAAAATGGTGCATGCGTTTTAGGTGATTCCAAAGCCATTGTTTAGATAAGATCCTGAATTTTTCTTGCATATAAATTTCAGAGACAAATTTTAAAAATACAGCTCAGCATAAATCGGGGAACAAACACGTTTTCTGGCCCACAACAATTTTCAGTGGTGCTGTTTTTTTTATTTGGTCATCTAATCTAGTGCTTTTCTTTAGGTATTCCTTTTGTGTGCCAACTTTTATTGAGTACCTTTAATTGTTTGCTTTAATTTCTTGACTCTCTTTCTAAGTTGTCATATTATAAATCCTTTTGGTGGTACTGTTTTTATTCAATTAAATTTGTTTCTTGCTTTTGTTTCTTGACCTCTCTTTTGGGTGCTGGAATTTAATTCTCCTTGGTGCATATGTGCATGGAACTTGACTTGGTTTAGGTTTAGCTCTTGTGAATAGGTGCTGGAAATTGGAGAATTAAAGCCATCATTTTAAGGAGGAGACAAAGCTAAAGCCGAAACAAGGTTGCTTGAAACAAACAATACAAACACCTAGAAGATCAAAAATTCAAGACAACAAGGAAGTGCACTAACCCAAAAGAGGATCAACAAAGGGAGTCTTCTTTTCCTTTGCAACTTGGTTTATTGTTAATTACCTCTTTAATTACGTTTAGACGGTGAGTGTGTCTTCAAGGGCTCAAAGTGTCCAAGAAGCCTCACCTAGGGCCGAATAGCATAGTAAATTTTTGCTTAGTAATTTGTTGCTTGTTTGAACTTGTTTTCTATTGTTTTGGTAGAAACGTTTTGCATGATTAGTTTAGTTTAATTTTGTGCTAAAACCGACTAGTTTGTTGCATATTTTTTTTTTTAGCTTACATAGTTTTATTGCTTTTTGATTTCTCAACTTCTTGTGTTTTAAGTGTTTCACTAAGAGAAATTTTTGTGTGAAGGCATTGGAGACTAGTTTTTGGCAAGGAAAAGGCTTGGTACTTAAGTAGTCCTTTGAGACTCACCTCCCTTACCTGGAAAACTACCTTCTTTATCTTCCCTAATCTTTCTCAAAGTAAAAACGCCTAAATACACAAAGGTCTAGCCATGTCTTCTTCTTCTCATTCTCCAAAGTCTATAGAATGTGAAGTAAAATCTTTGAAAACCCTTTTGAAAGAGGTATCCCAAGCGGTACAATTAATCTCTTTTAGGCAAGTGGAGAATGAAAACAAGATTAATGAGTTGGCTAGAGCTCAAGAAGAGAAATCCCAAAAATCTCAAAAATCAAAAAAAACAAATACTCATGCATCACAAAGCATTGCAACTCTAGGGGAGGGAAGCCTTAGAATTAATGACTACTACCAACCACCCCCTAGAAGAACTAGGCAAAGGGAACAAGAGGTGCCAAGGGAAACTAGAGTAGACCTACCTCATTTTCATGGAAAGGAAAATGTAGAAATATATCTAGATTGGGAGATGAAGGTAGAGCAACTCTTTGCTTGCCATAGGGTAAGTGAGGAACGAAAAGTACCCTTAGCCACCCTTAGTTTCCAAGGAAATGCCATGTATTGGTGGACCTCTTTAGAAAGAGACCGACGTCTTCATAGGGACCCTCCCATAGAATATTGGAATGACCTTAGGGGAGCCCTAAGACGTCGACATATACCTTCTTACTACCATAGGGAGTTGATGGACAAGCTCCAAAGACTCCAACAAAAGAATATGAGTGTAGAAGAGTATAGGCAAAAGATGGAGCTCTATATGATGAGAGCCTCTATTAGAGAGGAAGAGGAAACCACCATATCTAGGTTCCTTAGTGGCCTATCACTTGAGATAAGAGATAGAGTAGAGCTCTTACCTTATCAAGACTTGAATGATTTGGTTCAACTTTGCATTAAAGTTGAGCAACAAAATTTGCGCAAAACATCAAGTCAAAAGGTGAGCCCCTATTCTAACTTTTATCCCAAGAGAGAGTTTAAAAGGGAGGGTAGTACATCTAAGGAAAAACCAAAAGAACCTACCAAACCCTTCACCAAAGAAACCTCAACCCCACCCATCCGAGCTAGAGATGTTAAATGTTTTAAGTGCTATGGTAGGGGGCATGTGCAAGCACAATGTCCAAACCAAAGGACTTTGTTTCTTAAAGGTGTAGACGAATACACTAGTGGCGAGGATGAGCTTAGTGAGAAAGAGGAAGGGGGAGAGGATGAGAGGGTAGCTCCATTAGAGGGAGAATTGCTTATGATTAGGAGAACCCTCAACAATCACCCTAGCACATCCATTGAAACACAAAGGGAGAACATATTTCATACAAGATGCAATGTTTTAGAAAATATATGTTCCCTCATTGTGGATAGTGGATCTAGTTGTAATTGTTGTAGTGCTAGGATGGTTGAAAAGCTTAAGCTACAAGTGGTTCCTCACCCAAAACCTTACAAACTTCAATGGCTTAATGAAAATGGGGAACTACATGTAGAAAAGCAAGTGGAAATCAAGTTTTCCATAGGGAACTACAAAGATAAAGTTTTATGTGATGTAGTGCCTATGGAAGCTTGCCATATCTTATTAGGGAGGCCATGGCAATTTGACAAGAAAACCTTGCATGATGGTCTCACTAACGAGATTTCCTTCACCCATAAATATAAGAAGTTTGTACTTAGTCCTTTACCACATTCTCAAGTGGTGAAAGACCAAATACAAATGAAACAAAAGAGGGATGAGGAAAACAAAAAAAAAGAGTGCTAGAAAAAGAGAAAATCCTTAGGGATAGGAAGGCGTGGGAGAAGAGTGTTCCTTCCCACAAGGTTGGTCTACAAGAAAAGCCTTTTGAAAATGTTTTAGAAAACTTGCTTCTTGTTGAACAACCAAGCCTTATCTTTTGTAAAGGAGCACTTACATGCACTGCCACAAGTAATGAACTCATGGTTTTACCTCCTCAAATAGAAAACCTTTTGAGTGAATTTGACGATCTATTCTCACAAGAAGGACCCAATGGGCTTCCTCCTCTTAGGGGGATAGAACATCAAATTGACTTCATTCCGGGGGCAAGCCTACCAAATAGGCCTGCTTATAGAACCAACCCCGAGGAAACAAAGGAGATAGAATCACAAGTTCAAGACTTGTTGGAGAAGGGTTGGGTTCAAAAGAGTCTAAGCCCTTGTGCTGTACCTGTCTTGTTGGTGCCCAAAAAAGATGGAAAATGGCGCATGTGTTGTGATTGTAGAGCAATCAACAACATCACCATCAAGTATAGGCATCCAATCCCAAGGCTTGATGATATGCTTGATGAATTGCATGGGTCAACTCTATTCTCCAAAATTGACCTTAAAAGTGGATATCACCAAATTCGAATCAAGGAGGGTGATGAGTGGAAAACCGCTTTTAAGACCAAATTTGGATTATATGAGTGGTTGGTGATGCCCTTTGGACTCACTAACGCTCCAAGCACATTCATGAGGCTTATGAATCACACCTTGAGGGATTGTATAGGTAAATATGTAGTAGTTTACTTTGATGATATCTTAGTATATAGTAAAACCCTAGAAGACCATCTAAGTCACCTTAGGGAAGTCTTTCTAGTTCTTAGGAAAAATAGTCTTTTTGCAAATAGGGATAAGTGTACCTTTGGTGTAGATAGTGTAGTCTTTTTAGGCTTTATAGTAAACAAAAAGGGGGTGCATGTAGATCCCGAGAAAATCAAAGCCATCCAAGAGTGGCCAACTCCACAAAATGTAAGTGATGTAAGAAGTTTTCATGGGTTAGCTAGCTTCTATAGAAGGTTTGTGCCTAATTTTTCTAGCCTAGCTTCGCCTTTGAATGAACTTGTTAAAAAAGATGTTGCCTTTTGTTGGAATGAAAAGCATGAGCAAGCCTTTCAAAGGCTAAAAGCTCAACTCACCAATGCACCCATCCTATCTCTCCCAAATTTTTCCAAAACTTTTGAGATAGAGTGTGATGCATCGGGAGTAGGCATAGGCGCGGTATTGTTGCAAGGTGGACACCCCATTGCTTATTTTAGTGAAAAACTCCATGGTGCCACCCTCAACTACCCCACTTATGACAAAGAGCTCTATGCTCTTGTGAGAGCCCTAAAGACTTGGGAACACTATCTTGTGTCCAAAGAATTTGTTATCCATAGTGATCACGAGTCTTTAAAATATTTAAAGGGCCAACACAAGCTCAATAAGAGACATGCAAAATGGATGGAATTTCTTGAACAATTTCCTTATGTAATCAAATACAAGAAAGGAAGCACCAATATAGTGGCCGATGCTCTTTCAAGACGCCACACACTCTTTTCAAAATTGGGTGCCCAAATTCTTGGATTTGACCACATAAGAGAGCTTTACCAAGAAGATCAAGAACTTTCATCCATCTATGCCCAATGTCTACATAGAGCGCAAGGAGGTTACTATGTGTCCGAGGGATATCTTTTTAAAGAAGGAAAACTTTGCATTCCTCAAGGAACACATAGAAAACTCCTTGTCAAAGAATCACATGAAGGGGGACTCATGGGCCATTTTGGAGTTGATAAGACTCTAGATCTTTTGAAAGCCAAATTTTGTTGGCCACACATGAGGAAAGATGTCCAACGCCATTGCTCTAGATGTATCTCATGTTTAAAAGCAAAGTCTAGAACAATGCCGCATGGACTCTACACCCCTTTGCCGATTGCAAATGCTCCTTGGGAAGACATTAGCATGGATTTCATTTTAGGACTTCCTAGGACTGCAAGAGGCCATGACTCTATCTTTGTGGTAGTGGACCGTTTTAGCAAAATGTCTCACTTTATTCCATGCCACAAAGTAGATGATGCTCAAAATATTTCTAAACTCTTCTTTAGAGAAGTGGTGAGACTCCATGGTCTCCCTAGAAGTATAGTGTCCGATAGAGATCCCAAGTTTATAAGTCACTTTTGGAAAACTCTTTGGGGTAAACTTGGAACAAGACTACAATTTTCAACTTCTTGTCATCCTCAAACGGATGGGCAAACCGAAGTAGTCAATAGATCTCTTGGAACTATGCTTAGGGCTATCATGAAGGGCAGCCACAAATCTTGGGATGAGTACCTTCCCCACATTGAATTTGCTTACAATAGAGTAGTTCACAAGACTACTAATGCTTCTCCTTTTGAGGTAGTATATGGTTTTAATCCTCTCACGCCCATGGATTTAATTCCCCTTCCTAATCCACAAGATTTTGTGCATAAGGAAGGAGTAATCAAGGCTGATTTTGTCAAGAAAATGCATGAGAAGATTAAAATTCAAATACAACAACAAAATGAGAAGTACACAAAACACAACAACAAAGGGAAGAGAGAAATAATTTTTGAGGAAGGAGACTTAGTTTGGCTTCATCTTCGAAAAGATAGATTTCCAAATCAAAGGAAGTCCAAACTAAGTCCCCGAGGTGATGGACCCTTCCAAGTCCTTAAGCGAGTCAACAACAATGCGTATAAATTGGACCTACCTCTTGAATATGGAGTACATGACACATTTAATGTAATTGATCTTTCTCCATTTGTAGGTACCAATGACGATGACGAACTGGATTTGAGGACAAATCCTTTCCAAGGGGGAGGGGATGATGGAGGAGGGCCAAGCACATCTAGCCAAGGAAGCCAAGGCCCAAACCAAGAAGACCGTCTAGACCAAGAGGAGCGTCTAGCTCCAGGAAGTGAGCGTCTAGAACGTGAAGGAGGGAGGCTATCCATGGAGCTAGACCGTCTAGGACCTCTCACAAGATCCATGGCTAAACATATCCAAGCACACATAGAAGAAGCCACGGATGGAAGAGAGAGATCCTTGTACATGTTTCATAAAGGCCCAAAGGGGGAGGGGGTGCTTAGTAGATTAGTGTAGTGTAGAAAGCAAAACTTGCTCACTTAGGGGTGTGCTATCAAAAAGGTGCCCTTAGCAATAGAAGGAGGGGTGTGCTAGCAAATAGGTGCCTTTAGCAAAAGAAGGAGGGGTGTACTATCAAATGTTGCATTTTTGACCTATCTTCTAGAATATTAGGATGATGGTGTGGTTTGACTAAAGTCAATACCCTAGGCAGCCCCACTTTTTGTATTTCCATCCCTACCCTTTAAGCTTGCTCACCAAGGCTCCTAAATCTATAAATAAGGAGGCCTACCTCATGTATTTTCAAGTTTATTTTGAGTAATGTTATGCTGCCATTTTTGTGCACAAGCTTTACTCCTCCTAGAAATCTAGGCTATAAACTTCAATCCTTTCACCTTCTCCCTTGAGCTGGCCAAACCTCTCAACCCATACTCATCATGCACCTTCAAGACCAACACAACTCCTAGGAGGGTCTTGTTTCACTCACCCATTGCTTCCGCTCCATCTATTTCTACTTTGATTCAAGAAGAACACATGAAAATGCCATCACATCTAGGTCCCGAAGAGGTAGGCAGATCAAGTTCACCTTGAATCTGCGTCCCTCTACTATCACTGGACATTCGGGGCAAACTGTAGAGGTCATCACCTGCCCTGACGCAGGTGTAGAGACCAACAGTTCGAAAGGTAACTCCTTAACTAGAAGGCCCAACTCGGCTACACACAGGCTTGACACAAAGGAGTGTGTCGCTCCAGAATCAAACAAAACCTTTACACTCCTACCAGCTATAAAACATATACTCTGCACGAGGTTACCTGACTGAGACGCCTCTGCTCCTGACATGGCCAACACTCTCCCTGTTGCCTGAGGTCTGCTGCCTTCATTCCTCAACTGCCGAGAACCACTGGGTTGAGTCATCCTTTTTCTGTTAGGACAATCTCTAGAAATGTGCCCCATTTCTTGGCATGTGAAACACCCTTTCTCTGAATTCCTCTTGGAGCACACCTTGACGTTATGTAACCCACCACAACGGAAACACTTTGGTTTCCATGGTTGTTGCCGCTAAAACTGGAGCGGAACTGCTCCTGCCCGACGTGGTGGAGGTCTCGCATAAGGCTTGCTTTGTGGGTGCTGCACCTTGGCCTTCCCACTGGAGGGACCCCCTGGGTGTGATCTGATTATCCTGGAATCATTCCTCTCCAGGGTCTCCACTACCTTTGCCTTCCTTACTAAGGCATGCAACTCCCTGGTCCACGGATCTGCTTGATCAGGGGTAGCACTCCCACTGAGCTTGGGTGGGTTGTGCCTCATGAACTCGGTCATCCCTACCTGCTCCCGAGGCTGATTGACCTGGGAAGCTGTTGCAGCCGATCCAGCAGTTCCCAAATGATTCATTACAGCCAGATGAATCTGGGCCATTACCGTATTCTGCTGTTGGATGGCAGTTGCCATCATCTCGATAGCCTTGGCAATCTGGCTCATCTCCGAAGGAGGTTGGGGAGGGGTAGAAGGTCTACGTGCCATCTCCTTCGTTTTCAGATTCTGAAATTATAAGATTCCTATATTCCCTACAACTACAAGAATGAGATCGATAAGAAATCAATTCATTCAAGGGGGTAACAGCTAGACCTTACAAAGGTCAGCATCTCAAAATCATTACGAATTTGAGCTCATCAACAGAATCATAATGCTTATAATATCAAGCATAACACCAGCACAACTACTGGTATGCAGTCACCAATCCAATCAACCATTTTCAATCAATTACAAAGACACTCAAGAGGATGAGATAGCTCACACCAGAATTTAATATATGCTAAACATCAAACCTTTGGAATTAAGATTGAGACTCATCTCGATCCAGTTATGAGTGTGCACCCTCACTACTTTATCAAGACCTTCTCATTCTTAATACTAAGATTTTCAATTAGAACATATATTCACCAAGCACACACAAAATTTCAATACAAAAACGTTTGAAAACCTTTCACTATAGTTATTATTTTAAACTCAAATAACTTTCATGAGCAGAAGAAACACAATGATCCACAGCCCTCAGGTCATCCTAAGGACGAACTGCTCTGATACCATTAATGTAACATCCCGCCAAAATACTATACAAATGTATATAATGAAAATAAAGGTAACAAATAGATTCTATGAACAAAATATTATATATGTGAAATGTAGTTTCTCCTCACAGGGAGTTTAATACAAATTCGGTCAAATTTTCCAGAAACATAAACAAAGTACAGAAAAAGAAAACAAAGCAGGCGATCTCCTATCGGAAGGAACCGATCTCCTATCGGACGAGACCGATCTCCTATCAAGACAGAAAAAAAACAGGCGATCACCCGATGGAGGCAGACACAGGCGATCACCCGATAGAGACAGAAAACCGGCGATCACTAGAGGGCTCTTCTTCCTGGAAGATCATCTGCTCCCGTGTAACAATTACACGATCATCACAGTTTTGAGAAAACAACCACAATAACAGATAAAAGGGTAAGCTAGATAATTTAAAAGAAGTTTAAATCAAGAACATGAAAATCCAAGTAAACCAAGTTCCAAAATATCCATGTAAAACGTAGAGCTGCTCATAGCATTCAGCTGATCGCCCAAAATCACATTTCACAACATTCACCCATAGTCATTCTATTTCACAATACAGCATCAAGTGTCTATCAATATTCAAGTTTCTCATTTCACATGTCAGACTTTCCACTGACTCACCACACAAGACACTTGACACTACTTCCGGATTGACTCGTGCGTTGATTAGACTCAGAGATCTGCACCTGTCATACCACACCACTGTGAAATCCACACAGGATCGCTGTGAATCCACACAGCATGCGCATATATCATCTCAATGTTACCATAGTTCTCCTGGTATGACAGGGTTAATCCATAGGACAGACGGAGCTCGTTCTTTTTCACACGAGACGCCCATCATATAGACCTCCTTCGACTCTCAACAACTGAGTAACTTCCTCTACGTGATTCCATTACCTCAGCAGAGTCAGGATATCCCCTTAGGAATCACCGATCAATGCACCTACCACAAGATCTTACACGGTATTTTCTTTCCTGAAAATACTATGCCTCGATCCCACATTCACAGCATTCAAAGACATCATGCCACACTTAAAAGAATGATTTCAATCACAGCAATAGCCATTTCAAAGGATTCATATTTTCGAATATCTCATGTAAATCTCAAGCAGTTCTCAAAACAACATCAAACACAAGGAGTTCGCAAAACAGCGCCAAAAACCGGCGATCTAGTTCAAAATATGGTATTTCGAAGACTGTATATAAAACCGGCGACCACGTCGCCCAAACACGTAAAACAGAGCATTTCGAAAAGAAACAGAGAACCGGCGACCACGTCGCCCTCACTTCAGAAACAGCAAACTATGGCTTGTATGGAAAAAGAGGTCTAGCTTCCCTTACCTGGACTTGCGCAAACACCTAGAGTTCCGAAACCCAACAAAGCTTGAAGAACGCCTTGGCTCTGTTTTTGCGTCTGATTGAAGGACTTGCAGAGAACTGCCCAGGTGCTCTAATGGTGGCTGTCGCTCGTCGCACTCTCGTGTGAAGGTGCTAGAATCGCAGCGCGAAGGAGGCAACTGAAGGAGAAGGGAGGTAACTCACTCTTTCTCTCTTTGAAGGCTGCAACGTTTTTTCTTTCTCTCAGCAGTGGGTTTTCTGTATCTTAAACCAACTTATCCACCAAAAGCAGCTGCCACCACCCATTCTGCAGAGAAGTCTGAGAACCACTGCCCTGAACAGTACGACCACTGTTGTCTCTGGTGCATGCCAACCACTGCTCTGAACAGTACTGCCACTGTTGTCGCTTGTGCATGCCAGCCACTGCTCTGAACAGTACGACCGTGAGTGTCTCCCGCGCATGCCAACATTCTGATGTCACTATTCTGAACCACCCTTTTTGTCTACGTGGCGTGCGTGCACTACGCTTCATGCTGGGAGTCTGGGTCTTACCTTCAAGGTGTGAAACTCGACGTCGCGCTATAACTTTCCACTGCTGACTCATCCTGGCGAACGACCGATGTCTCCTTCGCCCTGGAAGACGACCGATGTCTTCCTCTGGGGGACGACCGATGTCTTCCCTGGCGACGCCCTCATAACTCTCGCGCCTTGACCACGTCCACATGCCTCGCGCCCTGGCAATGCCCGCATGCCTCGCGCCCACGCGATGCCTGCATGCCTCTCGCGCCCGCGCGCTGCCTGCATGCCTCTCGCGCCCGCGCGATGCCTGCATGCCTCTCGCGCCCGCGCGATGCCTGCATGCCTCTCGCGCCCGCGCGATGCCTGCATGCCTCTCGCGCCCGCGCGATGCCTGCATGCCTCTCGCGCCCGCGCGATGCCTGCATGCCTCTCGCGCCCTGGCGACGTCCACCAGGCGCTCATGTGTAGCAGGCGACCGGCGACCTCGTAGCCTTCTAACTTAACTTTTCCTCCCTTACTCTTCTTGATCTACATGTCAGCCGACCGACCTCTACCAGCTGACCCCAGATCTTGGGCGACGTCCGAGGTCCGACTACTACGAAACTTCATTTACCAGTTCTTTGTATTTTAAATAATAACATCTTCTGAAATTATTTAAATATACCACTTTTATTCCAATTCAATTTTACAGGTCCTTACAAAAACCCCCTTTTGTTGATCCTTGTTTTGCTATTGGCACTCCCTTGGTTGTCTTTTTCTTTGTTGGGCCCTCCAAGTGTTTGTGGTGTTTTTGGGTAATATTTGTTTGCTGCCCTTGCTTTGGCTCCTCTTAGAATTAGGAAATTAATTCTCCAATCCAGCACCTATCACACAAGCTAGACCTCACTCATGTAAAATTTCTACTCAAATAGGCACCAATTGAGAAACAATTCCAGCACCAAATTTAGAGACCAAAGGATTAAAGCAAGAAACAAATTAATTGCAAAAAATAGGACCACACAAATGGAGTTATAATGTGACACAACTAGGAAGAGTTGCATAAAATGTGACAAGAAAATAAAAGGTACACAAATAAAGTGTGCACACAAAAGGAATCCTAGAATGGTACTAGAATTGATTTGAAAAATCAAAACAGCACTACTGAAAATGTTTCCCTGGCACAAAAAGCGTCACTTAAAACGTGTGTACTGAGCTGTATATTCTGACTTTGCTTTTGAAATTTGAGACACAATTAGGTCAAGATCTTCACAAACTTTTGGAGTTGGTTTCACGCCAAACGCATGCACCAATTAATTTTGATAAATTTTTTACTACCAGTGCTCATTTTCCGCCAGCTGGAACAACAGATTGCACACTTTTTTTGTATGATTTATCATTTTTTTTCTATTTGTCCTTTTCAACTGATTCTTTTTGTATTCTTTTTCTAAGATCTCAAATGACTCAAATCCAGAGTCTCATAAATTTATTGTGACGTATTTAATTTTAACACATAAAAACAGCCAGGCCAGTTGCAGTGAAAACAGGGGATCCTAAAGCTGGAACCAAAAACAGCAAAGAAAATTTTTCAAGAACACAATGGAGTGAAGATATAGGAATTTGCGTGGATCTAACACCCAAATATGAACTCAAACTAAAAGAAAAATGCACCAAAAGATCATCCAAAACAGCAAAATAAAAACTGGACCCAAAATAAAGCAAGAAACCAAATCATCAAGAACAAGTACCACTAAGATTTTGATGACAAATTTGGAAACACATGACTTAGACAAAACATATGGATTCATAAAATAAAAAGACTCAAAGCATCATATGACCCAAAAGAAAATAAAAACAAGCAAGACTCAAATACCTAAAAATAAAAGACAGCCACACAAATATAGCAAGAAACCTACAAAAAAAAATTGACAAGAGATGCTCAAGCACAAATTGAACAATTCTACCGATTGAAATGCCAAGAATAGCATCCAATGCAAAAATAAAAAGCAAAAAACAGCAAGACAACTTGGAGCCAAGATGAACAACTTGAATATAAGAAGAACTCAAAAAAAAATAAAATGAAGAGACACTCATCTTTGAAGAACCATAGCTCATGATACCAAATGATGGCCTTCACATGTTGAGCTCTCCTTGGATGTTGAAGATGGTGCGGAAGCAATGGTTGAAATGAGCAAGACCTTCCTAGGAGTGATGGTGATCTTGAAGGTGCATGAAGTGTATGAAAATGAGAGAGGTTTGGCCAGCTCTCTTTGGTGGTGAAGGAGTGAAGATTAAAACCATAAATCAAGAGATTTAGGCAAGGGAGTAAGTATGGCACAAATTTGACAGCATAACTTTACTCAAATTAATCTTGAAAATACATGAGGTAGGCCTCCTTATTTATAGATTTAGGAGCCTTGGTGAGCAAGCTTAAAGGGTAGGGATGGAAATACAAAAAGTGGGGGCTGCCTAGGGTATTGACTTTAGTCAAACCACACCATCATCCTAATATTCTAGAAGATAGGTCAAAAATGCAACATTTGATAGTACACCCCTCCTTCTTTTGCTAAAGGCACCTATTTCCTAGCACACCCCTCCTTCTATTGCTAAGGGCACCTTTTTGATAGCACACCCCTAAGTGAGCAAGTTTTGCTTTCTACACTACACTAATCTACTAAGCTACCCCTAATGGGCCTCCAAGTAGCATGTACAAGGTCTTCTCCCTCCCATCCGTGGCTTGACTCATTTAGGCATGAATGTGCTTGGCCATGGACCTTGTGAGAGGTCCTAGACGGTCTAGGCTCCCTCCTAGACGCTCCTCATGTAGCTCCCCCTTGTCTTGTGCTAGACGCTCTCCATGTGGTTCTAGACGATCTAGTCTTGGCCCTTGGCTTTCATAGTGGGGTGAGCTTGGCCTCTCTCCATCAGAACCTCTCGGCTGGTAGCCCTTTCCTCCAGCTTGGTCATTTTGGTTTGAGCCCCCTTCAACTGCTCTTCCAGTTCAATGATTTTGTTGCAGAGGGGGAGAATCATTGCCTCAAGCTGGAGGGCCTCCTACCCTTTGGAGAAGAGAAGCTTCTCGGTCTCCTTCTCAGAATGGCGGAGACTGCCCAACTCCTGTGATGGAGATCAAGCTCTAGTGGACATGGAGGCCAATCAACAAGATCAAGAAGAGGTAGAAGTGCAAATAGAGGACGCCCATGAAGATCAAAGCCCACCTCAAAGGCTTACAAGAAGCATGTTCAAAGTTTTAGGAGCTAGGGAACAATTATTATCTCTTTTTGTAATTTCTTTGGTTGATGGTGCTTAGAGGGAAACATTAGAAACCTCTATTGTTATAGCATCTTTTAGTCTTTAGTTAGGAGTCTTAGGGGGGCTGTATTAGTAGATAGGTGTAGAAGTAAATAAGGAGGTGAAGTTATAAGTTTAGGCTTATGAAGTCCATTAGGGAAGGAAGGAAACCCTACCTTCTAGAAATGAGTGAAATGGTGTGGCATTGACCAAAGTCAATGACCTAGGCTGCACCATATTGTGTCTTCCCTTACTACCCTCACAACTTGTTCTCCAAGGCTCCTCATGCTATAAATAGGAGGCCTCCCTCATTGTATTTTCTACATTGGAACCCTAGAAAGGTACGCAGTTCTAAGCTTGAACTATCTTACTTACTCAATGTTTCTGAGCTCAGTACTGACTTGATCGTTGAAGTGCAGTTAACGGGTAGGGCCCCTCTGTTTCAACGGAGCCAGCATGGTAACCACCCATGATAGGAGGAGCCACCACTTGCCTTTGAAGTCAACGGCGGCTGAGTCAACCGGCAAGAACATTTGGCACCCACCGTGGGGCCTGATAAAACAAGGTCCCATCCACAGTTGTGATCAGAGCTACTAGGTGACATGAGGAATACTAGGCAAGGCGCTGCTAGAAGGGAGGAAGACGATCATGTAACCATGGAGGAACTCATGGAGACTATCCACAACCTTCAACAGGTGTTTACGGTGTCTAGGGTTGACCAGGAGAGGGTTTTGGCTGAGGTTCTTGCTAAACAGACCCTCAAATAGGATTAGTTCAGGGCCAAATTGGACGTATTGTTGGCAACCAATGAAGAATTGCGCAGGGCCAACGAGGAGCTGAGAAGGGGAATGGGAGAGTGCGCAACTGGAGAGACAGGTGCACCCACCCCGATTAGGGAATGTCCCATGCCCTTCTCCCAGACGATCATGGAGGCAGTGATCCCAACAACATTCATGATCCCAAAAATCACCTTTACAGGTGTCGAAGACCTAGAGGCCCACATTACGGCCTTCCACACATAGATGATGATCTTGGGAGGAACAAATGCCATGCACTGTAAGTTGTTTATGGGAACATTTTCAGGAACGACGTTAGACTAGTCCATTAGCCTCCTCGATGGATACATCACATCGTTTGATGAGTTATCCACGCTATTCAAGGAGTAGTTCATCGTCAACTAGGCTCCCCCTCCCGTTTCCTTCGATCTTTTCAATGTGAAGCAATACCAGGGAGAACCATTGAAGGACTTCCTGAACCGATTTGGGGCGCTCGTGGTGAAACTGCACACCAAAGACGAGGCTATGATGGTGCACGCGTACTGGAAGGGAACCTTACCAAGACCCTTCAGTGATTCTGTAAGGACCTGAAAAATTAAATTGGAATAAAAGAGTTATATTTTAAATGAATTCTAAGTATGTTTTTATTTAGAATAGAAAGGGAGGAAAAAGTTAAGTTTAGAAGGCTACGAGGTCGTCGGTCGTCTGCTACACATGAGCGCCAGGTGGACATCGCGCGGGCGCGAGAGGCATGCAGGCATCGCGCGGGCGCGAGAGGCATGCGGGCATCGCGCGGGCGCGAGGCAATGCGGGCATTGCCAGGGCGCGAGGCATGTGGACGTGGCCAAGGCGCGAGAGTTATGAGGGCGTCGCCAGGGAAGACATCGGTCGTCCTACAGGGCGAAGGAGACATCGGTCGTCTTCCAGGGCGAAGGAGACATCGGTCGTCTCCCAGAGGAAGACATCGGTCGTTCGCCAGGAAGAGGTCATCGGTGGTAGTCTTCGCGCGAGGTCATCGGTGGTAGTCTTCGCGCGAGGTCATCGGTGGATCGTCTTCGCGCGAGAGGTCATCAGTGATTTCTCTTCGAGCTGGTAGTCATCGGCGAAAGGTCATCGCGCGACGTTGAGTTACACCCAGAGAACGTGGGCCCCAGACTCCCAGCAAGAGATGTTCTGCATGCGCGCCACGTAGACAAAAGAGTGGTTCAGAATAGTGACCTCAGAGCGTAGCCTGCGCAGAGGCACGCTTAGGTGTACTGTTCAGCGAAGCGTACACGCAAACTCCCTGCAGAGTGGGTGGTGGCAGCGGTTTTTGTGGAGAAGTCAGCTTAAGATGCAAAAACCCATTTCTGAGGGATGAGAAGAAAAGAAACGTTGCGGTGGTTCCAGAGCTAAAGGGTGCGTTTATCTCCTTTCTCCTCCATTCTCTCCTTCGCACTGCGATTCTAGTACACCTTCACGCGGGAGTACGACGAGCGACGGCCACCATTAGAGCACCTGGGAGGTTCTCTGCAAGCTCTTCAAAAACCAGACACAAGAACAGAGTCAAGGCGTTCTTCAAGCTTCGTTGGATTTCGGAACTCCTGGTGTTTGCGCAAGTCCAGGTAAGGGAAGCTAGACCTCTTTGTCCATACAAGCCATAGTGTAGCTTTTTCTGAAGTGAGGGCGACGTGGTCGCCATTTTCGTTTTCAACTACGTGAAATGCTTGGTTTGTGTGCTTAGGCGACGTAGTCGCCGGTTTTAAACACAGCCTTCGAAATACCATGTTTTTGAACCAGGTCGCCGGTTTTGGCGCTGTTTTGCGAACTTCTTGTGTTTGATGTTGTTTTGAGAACTGCTTGAGATGTACATGAGATATTCGAAAATATGAATCCTTTGAAATGGCTATTGCTGTGATTGAAATCATTCTTTTAAGTGTGGCATGATATGTTGAATGTTGTGAATGTGGGATCGAGGCATAGTATTTTCAGGAAAGGAAATACCGTGTAAGATCGTGTAAGAGGTGCATTGATCGGTGATTATGAACGAGATATCCTGACTCTGCTGATAATGGAATCACGTAGAGGAAGTTACTCAGTTGGGGAGAGTCGAAGGAGGTTCACCTGTATGGGTGGGTTGTTTGAAAGAGAACAAACCGACCTGTTTTGCGTGGATTAACCTTGTCATGCTGTATGGTGATGTGTTGAGATTCATCGTACGCTTGTGAATGTGTGAGATTTCACGGCGACCCTGTGGATGTGTGAGATTCCACAGTGGGCAGTGTGACAGGTGCAAATCTCTGAGTCTAATCAATGCATGAGTCTTCCGGAAGTAGTGTCAAGTGTCTTGTGTGGTGAGTCAGTGGAAAGTCTGACGTGAGAAATGAGAAACTTGAATATTGATAGACACTTGATGCTGTATTGTGAAATAGAATGACTCTTGAGAATATTGTGAAATGTGTGATTTCTGGGTGATCAGGTGAAGAGTATGAGAAACTTGATAACTTTACGTGAATATCTTGAAATTGTTTACCTTGATTTTATTTTAAGTATCCTTATTAAACTCTTTTTAAATGTCTAGCTTACCCTTTTATCTGTTATTGTGGTTGTTTTCTCAAAACTGTGATGATCGTGTATTTTACACGGGAGCAGATGATCTTCCAGGGAGTAGAGCTCCTCAGTGAGTGGTCGCCGGAAGGAGATCGCCTATTTCCGTCTCTACCGGGTGATCGCCGGTTTTATGCCTCCATCGGGAGATCGCCTGTTTTCTTTTCTGTTGGGTGATCGCCCCTCTTGCTGCTTTATAATAGGAGATCGCCTATATGAAAGGAGATCGCCCTTCTTATAGGAGATCGCCCTTTTTGCCAGGAGATCGCCTATCTGTCTTTTGTATTGTATTTCGTTTACGTTTTTAATGGAGAAGTGATCGTTTGTATTAAACTCCCTGCGAGGAGAAACTTATTTATTTTATATAAAGATTTTGCTCACTTCAATCTATTTGTCACTTTATTTTCGTTTTATATTTATTTTCAACGAAAATTTGGAGGGATGTTACATTAATGGTATCAGAGCAGTTCGTCCTTAGGATGACCTGAGGGCTGTGGATCCATTGTGTTTCTTCTGCTCATAAAAGTTATTTGAGTTTTTAAATAACAACTATAGTGAAAGGTTTTCAAACGTTTTGTATTGAAAAGTTTGTGTGTGCTTCTGTGCTTTAGTGAATGTATGCTCAAATTGAAAATCTTGGTATCAAGAATGAGAAGATCCTGATAAAGGAATGAGGGTGCACACTCATAACTGGATCAAGATAATTCTTAATCTTAATTCCAAAGGTTTGATATTTAGCCTACATTGAATTCTGGTGTGATTTTTGAGTGTTCTTGAATTTGACTGAGATGGTGGTTTGGATTGATGCTTGCACACCAGTAACGGTTCTGGTGTTTTGTTTGGAATTATAGGTGTTATGATTCTGTTGATGAACTCAAATTCTAGATGACTTTGAGATGCTGACCTTTGTAAGGTCTAGCTGTTACCCCTTGAATGAATTGATTCTTATCGATTTCATTCTTATAGTTGTAGGGAATATAGAAGTCAATAGATTCAGAATCAAAAACGAAGAAGATGGCACGTAGACCTGCTACCCCACCCCAACCTTCCTCAGAGATGAGTCAGATCGCCAAGGCCATCGAGATGATGGCGACTGCCATTCAGCAGCAGAATGCGGCGATGGCTCAGAACCATCAAGCCACAATGCAGCACTGGGAAACTGCCCGATCTGCTGAGACAAACTCCCACGTCGGTCAGCCCCAAGAACAGATGGGACTGGCCGAGTTCATGAGGCACAACCCACCTAAGTTCAGTGGGAATGCTACCCCTGACCAGGCAGATCAGTGGGTCAGGGAGGTGGAGAAAATCTTTAGGGCGACCTCCTGCCCTGAAGAGAAGAAGCTGTTGTTTGCCACGTATCTGCTATCAGGAGAAGCTGAGTTCTGGTGGATGGGAGCTCAGCAGATGATGGAGGCCCGAGAGGATGTTCTGGATTGGGAGAGCTTCAGGGTGAAGTTCTTGGAGAAATACTTCCCAGACAGCGCCAAGTTTGCAAGGGAAGCTGAGTTCTTAAAGTTGGAGCAGGGGGACATGTCAGTAAACGCCTATGCTGCCCGTTTTGAGTACCTCGCCCGGTTCTATACCCAGGCGACCTCCGAGGCCTGGAGGTGTAGGAAGTTCGAAGAGGGGCTGAAGCATGGGCTGAAGAGGGCCATAGCCCCGATGTGCATCAGGGAATTTCACGCCTTAGTAGAGAAGGCGAAGATGGTGGAGACTCTGGACAAGGGTGATTCTCGGGTGATGAGGTCACACCCAGGGAGTTCTTCCAGTGGGGAGGCCAAGGTGCAGCACCCACAAAGCAAGCCTTATTCGAGACCCTCTCAGCATAGGGCAGAAGCAGCACCGCCCCAGTTTCAGCAGCAACAACCCTGGAAACTTAAATGTTTCCACTGTGGTGGACCACACACAGCCAATGTGTGCCCCAAGAGAGATTCAGAGAGAAGATGTTTTGCCTGTCAAAGGACGGGACACGTTGCTAGAGATTGTCCTACCCAGAATAGGATGACTCAACCCAGTGGATCCCAACAGTTGAGGAATGGAGGCAGTCGACCTCAGGCAGCGGGGAGAGTGTTTGCCATGGCTGGAGCGGAGGCATCTCAGTCAGGTAACTTAGTACAGAATGTTGCTCTATAGCTGGTAGATGCGTTAGAATTTTGTTTGATTTTGGAGCGACACACTCCTTTGTGTCAAGCCTGTGTGTAGCCGAGTTGGGCCTCCTAGTGAAGGAGTTACCTTTCGAGCTGTTGGTCTCTACACCTGCGTCAGGACAGGTGTTGACCTCTACAGTTTGCCCCGAATGTCCAGTGATAGTAGAGGGACGCAGATTCAAGGTGGACTTGATCTGCCTACCTCTTCAGGATCTGAATGTTATCCTGGGAATGGATTGGCTAGCTGCCAATCACGTTCTCGTAGTCTGTGGTAGTCAGAAGATAGCGTTTCCAGACCTCCAAGAGGCAGACGTGTTATCAGCTCAGCATGGGTAGTCGGAGTTGGGAGAAAGAAGCGAGGTGCTTCGTGAATCCTAGCTCAGTTGGGAGTGAAGAATAAAGAGGACGTAAGTTGGATACCTGTGGTGAAAGATTTCATGGATGTAATTTCAGAAGAAATATCCGGATTACCTCCTAAGAGAGAAGTGGAGTTCTCTATTGATTTTGGTACCTGGGGCTGGACCAGTGTCAATGGCACCTTACAGGAGGGCTCCAGCCGAGTTAGAAGAGTTTACCTATAATAACGGCGATCATGCTGGCATTGGGATGGCAACGTATGAAGCTTTGTATGGGAGGAAATGCAGAACTCCTTTGTACTGGTACCAGGAAGCAGTATTGGTTGAACCAGAGTTGATTCAGCAGACGACCGAGAAGGTGCAGATCAGGGATGACTTGTCTTTTGAAGTGAAACCAGTCAGGATTGACGATAGGCAAAGTAAGCAGCTCAGAGGCAAGACCATCAACATGGTGAAAGTGGTGTGGGATGAGCGATCGGGTGATTCAACTTGGGAATTAGAAGAACCCATGAGAGAAGCCTATCCATACCTCTTTTCCTTGTAATTCAATTTTCGAGGACGAAAATTTTTCTTGTTGGGGAGAATGTAAGGACCTGAAAAATTAAATTGGAATAAAAGAGTTATATTTTAAATGAATTCTAAGTATGTTTTTATTTAGAATAGAAAGGGAGGAAAAAGTTAAGTTTAGAAGGCTACGAGGTCGTCGGTCGTCTGCTACACATGAGCGCCAGGTGGACATCGCGCGGGCGCGAGAGGCATGCAGGCATCGCGCGGGCGCGAGAGGCATGCGGGCATCGCGCGGGCGCGAGGCAATGCGGGCATTGCCAGGGCGCGAGGTATGTGGACGTGGCCAAGGCGCGAGAGTTATGAGGGCGTCGCCAGGGAAGACATCGGTCGTCCTACAGGGCGAAGGAGACATCGGTCGTCTTCCAGGGCGAAGGAGACATCGGTCGTCTCCCAGAGGAAGACATCGGTCGTTCGCCAGGAAGAGGTCATCGGTGGTAGTCTTCGCGCGAGGTCATCGGTGGTAGTCTTCGCGCGAGGTCATCGGTGGATCGTCTTCGCGCGAGAGGTCATCAGTGATTTCTCTTCGAGCTGGTAGTCATCGGCGAAAGGTCATCGCGCGACGTTGAGTTACACCCAGAGAACGTGGGCCCCAGACTCCCAGCAAGAGATGTTCTGCATGCGCGCCACGTAGACAAAAGAGTGGTTCAGAATAGTGACCTCAGAGCGTAGCCTGCGCAGAGGCACGCTTAGGTGTACTGTTCAGCGAAGCGTACACGCAAACTCCCTGCAGAGTGGGTGGTGGCAGCGGTTTTTGTGGAGAAGTCAGCTTAAGATGCAAAAACCCATTTCTGAGGGATGAGAAGAAAAGAAACGTTGCGGTGGTTCCAGAGCTAAAGGGTGCGTTTATCTCCCTTCTCCTCCATTCTCTCCTTCGCACTGCGATTCTAGTACACCTTCACGCGGGAGTACGACGAGCGACGGCCACCATTAGAGCACCTGGGAGGTTCTCTGCAAGCTCTTCAAAAACCAGACACAAGAACAGAGTCAAGGCGTTCTTCAAGCTTCGTTGGATTTCGGAACTCCTGGTGTTTGCGCAAGTCCAGGTAAGGGAAGCTAGACCTCTTTGTCCATACAAGCCATAGTGTAGCTTTTTCTGAAGTGAGGGCGACGTGGTCGCCATTTTCGTTTTCAACTACGTGAAATGCTTGGTTTGTGTGCTTGGGCGACGTAGTCGCCGGTTTTAAACACAGCCTTCGAAATACCATGTTTTTGAACCAGGTCGCCGGTTTTGGCGCTGTTTTGCGAACTTCTTGTGTTTGATGTTGTTTTGAGAACTGCTTGAGATGTACATGAGATATTCGAAAATATGAATCCTTTGAAATGGCTATTGCTGTGATTGAAATCATTCTTTTAAGTGTGGCATGATATGTTGAATGTTGTGAATGTGGGATCGAGGCATAGTATTTTCAGGAAAGGAAATACCGTGTAAGATCGTGTAAGAGGTGCATTGATCGGTGATTATGAACGAGATATCCTGACTCTGCTGATAATGGAATCACGTAGAGGAAGTTACTCAGTTGGGGAGAGTCGAAGGAGGTTCACCTGTATGGGTGGGTTGTTTGAAAGAGAACAAACCGACCTGTTTTGCGTGGATTAACCTTGTCATGCTGTATGGTGATGTGTTGAGATTCATCGTACGCTTGTGAATGTGTGAGATTTCACGGCGACCCTGTGGATGTGTGAGATTCCACAGTGGGCAGTGTGACAGGTGCAAATCTCTGAGTCTAATCAATGCATGAGTCTTCCGGAAGTAGTGTCAAGTGTCTTGTGTGGTGAGTCAGTGGAAAGTCTGACGTGAGAAATGAGAAACTTGAATATTGATAGACACTTGATGCTGTATTGTGAAATAGAATGACTCTTGAGAATATTGTGAAATGTGTGATTTCTGGGTGATCAGGTGAAGAGTATGAGAAACTTGATAACTTTACGTGAATATCTTGAAATTGTTTACCTTGATTTTATTTTAAGTATCCTTATTAAACTCTTTTTAAATGTCTAGCTTACCCTTTTATCTGTTATTGTGGTTGTTTTCTCAAAACTGTGATGATCGTGTATTTTACACGGGAGCAGATGATCTTCCAGGGAGTAGAGCTCCTCAGTGAGTGGTCGCCGGAAGGAGATCGCCTATTTCCGTCTCTACCGGGTGATCGCCGGTTTATGCCTCCATCGGGAGATCGCCTGTTTTCTTTTCTGTTGGGTGATCGCCCCTCTTGCTGCTTTATAATAGGAGATCGCCTATATGAAAGGAGATCGCCCTTCTTATAGGAGATCGCCCTTTTTGCCAGGAGATCGCCTATCTATCTTTTGTATTGTATTTCGTTTACGTTTTTAATGGAGAAGTGATCGTTTGTATTAAACTCCCTGCGAGGAGAAACTTATTTATTTTATATAAAGATTTTGCTCACTTCAATCTATTTGTCACTTTATTTTCGTTTTATATTTATTTTCAACGAAAATTTGGAGGGATGTTACAGATTCCCTGATCAGATGTCGGCCAAAGACGTTCAGTGAGATCCACTGCTGAGCTGTGGCCCACATCAGTTCAGAAGAAGAGGTAACAGAGAAGCGCGTGAGGGTCGACTCGACCAAAGCTCATGCGATAGGTCGTACTCAGCCCATGAGGGTGCAAGAGGCCACGACGGGAAAGAAGGCTTAATCGGCTCCATATGAGCCAAAGAAGCCTCAGACCAAGCCCACCAGACACAGCTTCTGAGTAGACCTTAAAGAGTTGATCACCATTCCCGAGGTGGCAAACAGGCTAAAGTTGTAAGAACCTAGAAGTTTATATTGGAATAAAAGTGTTATATTATAAATAAATTCGAAGCACGTGTTTATTTAAATATAAAGGAAGGAATGTATAGCTGAAAAGCCTACGAGATCGCCGTTATTAAGCGGGTAGGCGATCTCCAACTTCTCTGGCACTTGAACGCCTATCGCCTAGCTTATGCTTGAACGCCTATCGCCTAGCTTATGCTTGAACGCCTATCGCCTAGCTTATGCTTGAACGCCTATCGCCTGTGTGTACCTAGTAGCCTGTCGCCTAGAGTACACCTAATCGCCGAAACTACACTTAGTGTGTAGCCAAAATGTTGGATCAACCCTGGTACGTCCCAAAAGCCACGCGTATCAAGGTGTGGGTTAAACCTTGGATACGCTGGGCAGGCGAAGCTCTATACTTGAGCATAAGAGAATCATCCTTAACGTTACACGCTTGGGCGCACGAGGACTTGTGCTAATCAACTCTTGGAAGTGTGAAGCTACCGACGTCACCAAGCCTTGTGGAGAGAATACCTTGGATGTAACATAGTGGAATGAAGAACCTCCAGGGGGGAGTGGCGAGTGTCATCGGGCATCGCAGGGCGCGAGGCATGCTGCGGGGTGTGTCTTCGCGCGAGAGGTCATCGGTCGAGAGTCTTCGCGCGAGAGGTCATCGGTCGAGAGTCTTCGCGCGAGAGGTCATCGGTCGAGAGTCTTCGCGCGAGAGGTCATCGGTCGAGAGTCTTCGCGCGAGAGGTCATCGGTCGAGAGTCTTCGCGCGAAAGGTCATCGCGCTACGTTAAGTTATACACAGAGAACGTGGGACCCAGACATCCAGCATGAGACGTTCTGCACGCGCGCCACGTAGACGAAAAGGGTGGTTCAGAATAGTGACATCAGAATGTTGGCATGCGCGGGAGACACTCACGGTCGTACTGTTCAGAGCAGTGGCTGGCATGCACAAGCGACAAACAGTGGCAGTACTGTTCAGAGCAGTGGTTGGCATGCACCAGAGACAACAGTGGTAGTACTGTTCAGGGCAGTGGTTCTCAGACTTCTCTGCAGAGTGGGTGGTGGCAGCTGCTTTTGGAGGGATAAGTTGGTTTAAGTTACAGAAATCCACTGCTGAGAGAAAAGGAAGACATTGTTGTAGTCGAAGAGAGAAAGAGTGAGTTCCCTCCTCTCCATTTCTCTCCTTCACACTGCGATTCTAGTACACCTTCACGCGGGAATACGACGAGCGACAGCCACCATTGGAGCACTTGGGTGGTTCTCTGCAAGCTCTTCAAAACCAGACACAAGAACAGAGTCAAGGCGTTCTTCAAGCTTCGTTGGATTTCGGAACTCCTGGTGTTGCGCAAGTCCAGGTAAGGGAAGCTAGACCTCTTTTCCATACGAGCCATAGTTTAGCTATCTTCTGAAGTGAGGGCGACGTGGTCGCCATTTTCGTTTTCATCTGCGTAAAATGCTCTGTATGTGTGCTTGGGCGACGAGGTCGCCGGTTTTATATACAATCTTCGACACACTCTGTTTTTGAACTAGATCGCCGGTTTTGGCGCTGTTTTACGAACTCCTCTGTTTTTGATACTGTTTTGAAATTACTTGAGATTTACATGAGGTATTCGAAGATCTGAAGCTTTGAAATGGTTGTTGATGTGATTTGAATGATTTATTTAAATGGTATGATGTGTTGGATGTGGTGAGTGTGAGGTCGAGGCATAGTATTTTCAGGAAAGAAAATACCGTGTAAGATCTTGTAGTAGGTGCATTGATCGGTGATTAAGAACGAGATATCCTGACTCTGCTGAGGTAATGGACTCACGTAGAGGAAGTTACTCAGTTGTTGAGAGTCGAAGGAGGTTCACCTGTATGGGTGGGTTGTTTGAAAGAGAACAAACCGACCTGTTTTGCGTGGATTAACCCTGTCATGCTGTATGGTGATGTGTGAGATTCATTATACGCTTGTGAATGTGAGAGATTTCACGGCGACCCTGTGGATGTGTGAGATTCCACAGTGGGCAATATGACAGGTGCAGATCTCTGAGTCTAATCAATGCACGAGTATTCCGGAATTAGTGTCTTGTGTCTATGTATTGTGAGTCAGTGGAAAACCTGACGTGAGAAATGAGGAACACTGTATGCGGATAGACACTTGCTGCACTGTGTGATATGAACTACTCTTGAGGAATGGTGAAATGTGGGTTTTTACTTGATGGTATGTGGGAAGAATGAGAAAGCTGATGTTTTTACGTGGGTGCCTTAAATTAACTTATCTTGATTTTAAAGTTCATATCTAAATTCTCTTTTAAAACTGTCTAGCTTACCCTGCGTTTTCGTTTGTGGATGTTCTTCTTAAAACTTGTGATGATCGTGTATGATTTACACGGGAGCAGATGACGTTGCAGGAAAGTGAGATCGTCGGTCTGATAGGAGATCGCCTGGATGATAGGAGATCACCTGATTGACTAGGAGATCGCCCTTTTGTTAGCATATCGCCCGATTTGTCTTTTGTTGTATTTTTGGTTAAGTTTTTTTTGGAAAGATTCACAGTTTATGTATTAAACTCCCGATGAGGAGAAACTCCATTATATATATATGATTATGTTTATTTCAAAATACTTGTTTATCTTCATTTATATTATATAAATACGAAATGTATTTGGTGGGATGTTACATTAATGGTATCAGAGCCAGGTTTGTCCTTAGGATGACCTGAGGGCTGTGGATCCATTGTGTTTCTTCTGCTCATAAAAGTTATTTGAGTTTTTAAATAACAACTATAGTGAAAGGTTTTCAAACGTTTTGTATTGAAAAGTTTGTGTGTGCTTCTGTGCTTTAGTGAACGTATACTCTAGCTGAAAATCTTAGTATTAAGGGTGAGAAGATCTTGATGAAGTAATGAGGGTGCACACTCATAACTGGATCGAGATGATTCTCAATCTTAATTCCAAAGATTTGATGTTTAGTATACATTGAATGCTGGTGTGATCTAGTTTAGCTTATTGAGTGTTTCTGCAATTGACTGAAAATGGTTGTTTGAACTGATGGTGATGATATCAGTAGCTGTTCTAATACCTTGCTTGAGATTCTAAGTATTACGAGTATGTTGTTAAGCTCAAATTCTTGATGACTTTGAGATGGGCGAAGATGGGATCTTGAGGTTTAATGGCAGAATTTGCATACCTGCAAATGATGAGTTGAAGAAGATGATCCTAGATGAAGGTCACAAGAGTCGCCTTAGCCTACACCCAGGTATGAATAAGATGTATCATGACTTGAAGGAGTCATTTTGGTGGGCGGGCATGAAGAAAGACATCGCCCAGTATGTCACTACCTGCTTAACGTGTCAAAAGGCAAAAGTAGAGCATCAGAGACCTGGCGGGTTGTTACAGCCATTGGATATCCCTGAGTGGAAATGGGACAGCATTGCCATGGATTTTGTCACCCATTTACCCAGATCAGCGAAGGGGCATGATGCAATCTGGGTCATAGTAGATCGGCTGACAAAGAGTGCCCACTTCCTCCCAGTAAATATGAAGATGCCCATAGCCAAGTTGGCACAGCTGTACATCAAGGAGATTGTGAGGTTACATGGAGTGCCTTCCAGCATCATTTCAGATAGAGATCCCAGGTTCACTTCACGGTTTTGGCAGACCTTACAAGAGTGCTTGGGAACTAAGTTGAGGATGAGCTCTGCATACCATCCTCAAACAGATGGACAGTCTGAGAGAACAATTCAGTCCTTAGAAGATCTGCTGAGGGCGTGTGTCTTGGATCATTTGGGGAGCTGGGATGAAGTGTTGCCACTGGTGGAGTTTACCTACAACAACAGTTACCACGCCAGTGTTGGGATGGCACCATATGAAGCCCTGTATGGGAGAAGATGCAGAACTCCCTTGTGTTGGTACCAGGAGGGCGAAGCAATCTTGGTTGGACCAGAATTGATTCAGCAGACAACCGAGAAGGTGAAACAGATACAAGGCAGCATGAGAGCTTCTCAAAGCCGACAAAAGTCCTATGCAGATCAGAGAAGAAGGCCTTTGGAGTTTGCTGCTGGAGACCATGTGTTCATGAGAGTAACACCAACCAAGGGCGTAGGAAGGGCGATCAGACCAAAGAAGTTGTCCCCTAAGTTCGTGGGACCGTATCAAATCTTAAGGAGGATTGGTCCTGTGGCCTATGAGATCGCCCTACCTCCCCATCTGGCGAATCTGCACAATGTCTTTCACGTGTCACAGCTGAGGAAGTACATGGCAGACCCCAGTCATGTGCTGGATGTAGACGACGTGCAGATCAGAGATGACTTGTCCTTTGAAGCAAAACCAGTTAGAATTGATGACCGGCAGGGCAAACAACTCAGAGGCAAGACCATCAACATGGTGAAAGTGGTGTGGGATGAGAAATCGGGTGATTCAACGTGGGAGTTAGAAGAACCCATGAGGGAAGCCTACCCATACCTCTTTTCCTTGTAATTCATTTTCGGGGACGAAAATTTTTCTTGTTGGGGAGATTGTAAGAACCTAGAAGTTTATATTGGAATAAAAGTGTTATATTATAAATAAATTCGAAGCACGTGTTTATTTAAATATAAAGGAAGGAATGTATAGCTGAAAAGCCTACGAGATCGCCGTTATTAAGCGGGTAGGCGATCTCCAACTTCTCTGGCACTTGAACGCCTATCGCCTAGCTTATGCTTGAACGCCTATCGCCTAGCTTATGCTTGAACGCCTATCGCCTAGCTTATGCTTGAACGCCTATCGCCTGTGTGTACCTAGTAGCCTGTCGCCTAGAGTACACCTAATCGCCGAAACTACACTTAGTGTGTAGCCAAAATGTTGGATCAACCCTGGTACGTCCCAAAAGCCACGCGTATCAAGGTGTGGGTTAAACCTTGGATACGCTGGGCAGGCGAAGCTCTATACTTGAGCATAAGAGAATCATCCTTAACGTTACACGCTTGGGCGCACGAGGACTTGTGCTAATCAACTCTTGGAAGTGTGAAGCTACCGACGTCACCAAGCCTTGTGGAGAGAATACCTTGGATGTAACATAGTGGAATGAAGAACCTCCAGGGGGGAGTGGCGAGTGTCATCGGGCATCGCAGGGCGCGAGGCATGCTGCGGGGTGTGTCTTCGCGCGAGAGGTCATCGGTCGAGAGTCTTCGCGCGAGAGGTCATCGGTCGAGAGTCTTCGCGCGAGAGGTCATCGGTCGAGAGTCTTCGCGCGAGAGGTCATCGGTCGAGAGTCTTCGCGCGAGAGGTCATCGGTCGAGAGTCTTCGCGCGAAAGGTCATCGCGCTACGTTAAGTTATACACAGAGAACGTGGGACCCAGACATCCAGCATGAGACGTTCTGCACGCGCGCCACGTAGACGAAAAGGGTGGTTCAGAATAGTGACATCAGAATGTTGGCATGCGCGGGAGACACTCACGGTCGTACTGTTCAGAGCAGTGGCTGGCATGCACAAGCGACAAACAGTGGCAGTACTGTTCAGAGCAGTGGTTGGCATGCACCAGAGACAACAGTGGTAGTACTGTTCAGGGCAGTGGTTCTCAGACTTCTCTGCAGAGTGGGTGGTGGCAGCTGCTTTTGGAGGGATAAGTTGGTTTAAGTTACAGAAATCCACTGCTGAGAGAAAAGGAAGACATTGTTGTAGTCGAAGAGAGAAAGAGTGAGTTCCCTCCTCTCCATTTCTCTCCTTCACACTGCGATTCTAGTACACCTTCACGCGGGAATACGACGAGCGACAGCCACCATTGGAGCACTTGGGTGGTTCTCTGCAAGCTCTTCAAAACCAGACACAAGAACAGAGTCAAGGCGTTCTTCAAGCTTCGTTGGATTTCGGAACTCCTGGTGTTGCGCAAGTCCAGGTAAGGGAAGCTAGACCTCTTTTCCATACGAGCCATAGTTTAGCTATCTTCTGAAGTGAGGGCGACGTGGTCGCCATTTTCGTTTTCATCTGCGTAAAATGCTCTGTATGTGTGCTTGGGCGACGAGGTCGCCGGTTTTATATACAATCTTCGACACACTCTGTTTTTGAACTAGATCGCCGGTTTTGGCGCTGTTTTACGAACTCCTCTGTTTTTGATACTGTTTTGAAATTACTTGAGATTTACATGAGGTATTCGAAGATCTGAAGCTTTGAAATGGTTGTTGATGTGATTTGAATGATTTATTTAAATGGTATGATGTGTTGGATGTGGTGAGTGTGAGGTCGAGGCATAGTATTTTCAGGAAAGAAAATACCGTGTAAGATCTTGTAGTAGGTGCATTGATCGGTGATTAAGAACGAGATATCCTGACTCTGCTGAGGTAATGGACTCACGTAGAGGAAGTTACTCAGTTGTTGAGAGTCGAAGGAGGTTCACCTGTATGGGTGGGTTGTTTGAAAGAGAACAAACCGACCTGTTTTGCGTGGATTAACCCTGTCATGCTGTATGGTGATGTGTGAGATTCATTATACGCTTGTGAATGTGAGAGATTTCACGGCGACCCTGTGGATGTGTGAGATTCCACAGTGGGCAATATGACAGGTGCAGATCTCTGAGTCTAATCAATGCACGAGTATTCCGGAATTAGTGTCTTGTGTCTATGTATTGTGAGTCAGTGGAAAACCTGACGTGAGAAATGAGGAACACTGTATGCGGATAGACACTTGCTGCACTGTGTGATATGAACTACTCTTGAGGAATGGTGAAATGTGGGTTTTTACTTGATGGTATGTGGGAAGAATGAGAAAGCTGATGTTTTTACGTGGGTGCCTTAAATTAACTTATCTTGATTTTAAAGTTCATATCTAAATTCTCTTTTAAAACTGTCTAGCTTACCCTGCGTTTTCGTTTGTGGATGTTCTTCTTAAAACTTGTGATGATCGTGTATGATTTACACGGGAGCAGATGACGTTGCAGGAAAGTGAGATCGCCGGTCTGATAGGAGATCGCCTGGATGATAGGAGATCACCTGATTGACTAGGAGATCGCCCTTTTGTTAGCATATCGCCCGATTTGTCTTTTGTTGTATTTTTGGTTAAGTTTTTTTTGGAAAGATTCACAGTTTATGTATTAAACTCCCGATGAGGAGAAACTCCATTATATATATATGATTATGTTTATTTCAAAATACTTGTTTATCTTCATTTATATTATATAAATACGAAATGTATTTGGTGGGATGTTACAAAAGTCACCTCCGAAGACTAACAAGAAACTAGGGCCCGACAAGGACGCGTGGTGCGAGTTCCACTAGGCGTTTGGCCACAGCCTGCACAACTGTTTAGCGCTAGGACACCAGTTAGATGAATTGGTAAGGAATGGTTTGTTGCAATAATACCTATAGGAGAAGTAGGGAGACCAGACATTGGCAGCCCCAGCAGGAGACTAGGGGCATGAGTACCAATCCACAGGGAGATCAACACCATCTCCGGGAGTTTCTCAGGAGGAGGATGCACGGCCTCCCAGCGAAAGAGGTATGCCAGGAGAGTGATGGTGGTAGAAGAAAGGGAGTCAGACCAGTTCCCTGAGCCTGATCTCACCTTTATGAAGGCTGATCGGCTAGATGTGGTTTCCCATGATAACGTCCCAATGGTGATCTCAGTAGTGACGGTGGGAAGGAAAGTGCATCGAGTCCGTGTTGACCAAGGGAGCTCAGCAGATGTGATGTTCTGGTTGACCTTCAACAAGTTACAGCTATCGCCCGACCAGTTGAGACCATACGATGGCTATTTGTACGGTTTTACGGGGGATCAGGTAGAAGTAAGGGGCCATGTGGAGCTAAGAACGACCTTTACAGACGGCACTGCATCCCGTACCATCAACATCAGGTATCTCGTAGTTAATGCTCCCTCAGCTTATAATATCCTTTTGGGCAAACCTGGATTGAACAGGTTGGGAGCAATGCCTTCATCAAGGCACATGTAGATGAAGCTGCCCTCTCTCGACGGGACTGTGATTACCATCAGGTTTGACCAAAAGACAACAAAGAAGTGCTATAAAAATAGTCTAAAGACAAAGAGATGGGTATACATTGTCACCTGCCAACCCCCAAGTGGAGGAGGGATCATCCATGCTAAGAGCGCCCGAGAGAGACGACCAAAGCCACAGAAGAGGTAATAGAAAGGGATCGGGGGAAGGAAGTTTAGACTTGGTAGGTCCCTTAACCGAGAAGCACAGGACTAGGTCACCGAGGTGCTATCACGACATATGGATGCCTTTGCGTGGTCTGCCTCAGACATGCCAGGTATTGACCTAGATTTTTTGTGCCATTGCCTCACCATGGACCCACAGGTCCGACCTGTTCTTCAGAGGTGCAGAAAGTTCAATGATGAGCAATGACTAGTCATCGGACAGGAGACTCAGAAGTTGCTGGACGCTGGTTAAATAAGGGAAATCCAATACCCTGAGTGGCTGGCCAACGTGGTGTTAGTCAGGAAGTCCAATGGCAAGTGGAGGATGTGTGTAGACTTCACGGACTTAAACAAAGCCTACCCAAAAGATTCATACCCCTTGCCAAGCATTGATGCTCTAGTGGACAGCGCGTTGGATTGCAGACTCCTCAGCTTTCTAGATGCCTTCTCTGGGTAGATCTGGATGCATCTGAAGGACGAGTGCAAGACACCGTTCATGACTAAGCACTCCTGCTACTGTTACAAGGTGAAGTTTGGGCTCAAAAATGTTAGCGCCACCTATCAAAGACTGATGGATAGGATACTTGCCCCTATGATAGGGAGAAACATGCAGGCATATGTAGACGACATGGTGGTCACCTCCCAGATGAAGAACCAGCACATCGTCGACCTGGAAGAGCTATTCAACACCATAGCCAAGTACCGACTAAAGTTGAACCCCGAGAAATGTGTATTCGGGGTAGAGGCAGGCAAATTCTTAAGGTTCCTATTCACTGAGCGCATGATAGAGGCAAACCCCAAGAATTGTGCTGCGATTATAGCCATGAGGAATCCAATCTCGATGAAAGAAGTGCAGCAGTTAACAGGTTGGATGGCCACTTTGTCCCGATTTGTATCAGCAGGTGGGGATAGGGGACATCCCTACTTTCAGTGTTTGAAGAGAAACAACAGGTTCGTGTGGACCAAGGAATATGAAGAATCATTTCTCAAGTTGAAGGAATACCTTGCTAGCCCACCAGTGCTGTGCAAGCCATAGCTGGGCACTCCACTTCGTTTATAGTTCGCCATCACAAATAGGGCGATCAGTTTGGTCCTTGTCCAGGAACAGGATCATGTGCAAAAGTCGATATACTTTGTTAGCAAAGTTTTGCAAGGACCTGAGATAAGATACCAGGCTATAGAAAAGGCGGCCCTAGTGGTGGTGTTTTCAGCATGAAGGCTCCGCCACTACTTCCAGAGTTTCACCGTAATAGTGATGACAGACCTTCCTATTCGCAAGGTCTTGCAGAAGCTTGATGTGGTAGGTCGAATGGTGCGTTGCGCGGTTGAGCTATCAGAATTTGATGTGCAGTACGAGCCAAGAGGGCCTATCAAGGGCTAGGTATATGCAGACTTTGTGGTAGAGCTCTCCTCGGCTGCCACATACCAGGGGGAAACAGACTTCAGATGGGTCCTCTTTGTAGACGGGTCCTCCAACCAACAAGGTAGTGGGGCTAGCATCATTCTAGAAGGGCCAAATGGGTTACTAATCGAGCAGGCTCTACGTTTTGCCTTCAAAGCTAGTAACAATCAAGCTGAGTACGAAGCCTTGATTGTAGGAATGTTACTAGCCAAAGAAATGGGTGCTAAGAGTTTGCTAGCAAAAAGTGATTCCCTATTAGTGACAGGGTAGGTTGAGGGTGGATACCAGGCCAAAGACCCTCAAATGGCTGCTTACCTCGAGTATGTTTAGATTTTGAAGGAGACTCTTTTAGGGGACACCCTTTTTCCCTTATCAGGGTTTTTTAATGAGGTCACCCAGTAAAAATTCAGTTAAAAAGATATATTAGCAAGAGTATTGTATAATGCAGTAAATGAACCTCTCCCTTGGGCAAAGACACCAAGGTCGGGAATAGTAAGATTCTTAGTGAACCTCCCTCTTGTGTGAGTACGCCAAGGCCGAGTACAGTACAGTTCCTGTTAAAACCCTCCCTTGCCCTATGAGGCAAGGTCAAGGTCAGTAAATCCCAGTTAAAACCCTCCCCTTGCCCTATGAGGCAAGGTCGAGGTCAGTAAATCCCAGTTAAAAATCCTCTCTTGCCCCTATGGGACAAGGTCGAGGTCAGTAAAAGCAAACCTTTCCCTGGTCTTTACACAACCAAATCGAGAGTAGCATGGTTTGCGGCAAGGTATTTTCCTCGTCCATTGTATCGACCAGTCCTCGGACACCGAGAACAACTAGTAATGGTGAGCCACGTCAGCTGGGCCCCACAGCATGGGCCAAAGCCACGTGGGATGGACCCCACAGATAGTATGAACTAGCGGGATGATTAGTCGTCAGCGTGTCGATCACCGTGGATTGATGTGTCCTCAACACTCAGCAGGATGTTGAGTCCTCGGCAACAGAGTGGGACGAGGTGACATCGGTCTTGGGTGTTTTGAACAATAGAACTAGAACATCTGATGTGGGTCCTGAGAGAAGATCAGTTATCAGTAAAATGCCCAGAGGTAGGGAGAAGCCTAAGTCACGAAGCACCCATATGTGTGGCAGGGAAAGCACAGCTAGGTGCAGAGTCCTGAAAGGTCGAGTACTGGTCAGGATTAGGGTTTCCCAGTGAGGCTACATGCATGGCATGTGAACAGTGAAGGCACTCCTAGGACAGGTGGCCCTAGACACTAGGTGCACGAGGGGGTACCCAGGTGGCCATCCTGCTAGAGTTTGCACTCCAGTTAAGGAAACCTTATGTGCTAGATTACCCTAAGTTTGGGTGATAGCGGCGCTAGGGTATTCCTGTAAACCTTAAATATGGGTAGCGGCACAGAGGAAACCCTAGACTATATAAAGGGTAGTAAAACACTTCACAAAGGTACGCAGTTTCTAGACCTAACACAAATACTGAATACACTTGGTGTGCTTGCCCTAGTTTTTGACTTGAGCGTCAGAGTGCAAACGGCCTCTAGGGCGCCCCTTTCTATCTTGTAGGTGCAGGTTGTTTCGAGACAGCAAAGCATAGTTCAAGGTGAGGAAAGGAGGCGTGTGATCATCGTAGAGTCAACCGACAAGAGAGTCAACCAGCAAGAACATCCATATATATCAAGATCAATAGCAAAGATTGATGAAGCATTGTTAGTTGACAAGGTTAGTCCAAGGCAGAGCGTTACTGAAAGAGCAAGAGTTTCGAGAAATTCTTAAAAGAGGTAATGGAACAGTGAAGGGAGCATAGGGTTTGAGGGGTTTAAGGTATCAGAGAAACACAAGCAGCAAAGAGCTTCGACCGTTGATCTTGCCACGTGTACGCTAGTAAAAGAGTGTGGTGAGACGTCACCTCGATGCACTGTGCACGTCTTGTCGCTCATTTGCCATGTAGGTCACCATGGGTGATCACTTAGCCTCTTCACTAAAACAATTTATAGCTTGAGCCTGGAGGGCTTGTGTACTAACCAGACATCGGTCGTCGACATCAGACATCGGACATCAATGTGGGCCACGTAAACGGGCCCCAGATATAATAATAAGATATCATCCATAACAGGAAAGACCTAAATTCACGCGAGGATTTATGCATGTGGTGCATATAACTTGTTCAGGGGCTGGCACGAGTAAGTATTCCCTGGAGGCGCATGAGGGTTAGTGATGGAAGAGGCCGAAGCTCAGGCCCAAAAACTACGTCCATGGCAAAGAGGATTCAAGAAGAGTGGGACTCTGCTACTGATGGCAGAGAAACTTTTCTCTATATATTCAAAGACCCCTTAGAGGACCACAAGGAGTAGAGCCCAAGCCATGGGAGCTGAGCATCAATTAATTTCAGTGTATTTAACAATTTAATAGAGTAGGGTTCATTTTGCACAATGGGGGGGTGTATTTAACAATTTAGCTTGTACCTAGGCCTTTTAGGGTAGGAATGTAGCCCTACCTTCTAGAAGCATGCTAAGGGGATGCATTGACCTTTAGTCAACACCCTAGCAGCCCCCTCTTTTATGTATTCCCCATCCTACCCTTGCTCCTTACTTTCCAAGGCACCATCTCCTATAAATAGGGTGCTTTGGCTCGTTTTTTTGGAAGATGAATTTATTCGAGTAAATGCTGCCAAAATTATGCTAGCTTCTACTCTTTGTCTAGTCTATCTAGGTTAGACACTTTGATCTTCATCTTCACCTTCCTCCAAGTGATTTGGCCTAACCTATCACTCTCCATACCTTTCATGCACCTACAAGGAACCCATAGCTCTATATGAGTCATCCTTGATCCATCACCTCCATTGCTTCCGCCACCTTTTTCACCTCATTCCCTCAAGAAGAACATTGGTCATGAAGAACAACCTATCATTTGGTATCTAGAGCTTTGGTTCTTCAAGAGATAAGTGTTCTCTTCATTTTATGTTTTGAGTCTTCTTCTTTATTCCATGTTGTTCATCATATCCTTAAATGTCTTGCTGTTTTTAATTTCTTTTAAAGTTGGTGTTGCTGTTTTTAAATTTCTATTTGGTATTTTGGTTTAACTTGATCTTGAACTTTCATTTTCAAACTGTTTTAGGTTCCTTTTGTGTTGGCTGTTTGTTTTTATTTTATTTGATTCTTATTGATGTTTTTAATCGATGCAAAGTGTTTGTAGTTGAGTCATTTTGATTTTTGAATCCATACAAGTTTTCTCAAAGTCATGTTCATCCTACAATGTCATAAATGCCAAGTGGTGCCTTTTATTGTTGATTTGGTTGCTTGATTTTGTTTTGAGTGCAGTTTATATTTCTGTTTTTGAAGCTTTGGTGCCTTTTATATTTTCATATTTGAGTTCATACTTGTGTGTTAGTTCCATACAAGTTCATTTCCAATCATTTCCATTGTGTTTTTGAAGTTTCTTTACCATTTTCTAATTCCAAGTTAGGATTTCTCTGTTTTCACTGCTACTGTGCTGGCTGGAATCATTCCCAGAAATTACATTTGTTGGTGAAAAATTATGAAATTTTGGATTTGAGTAGTTTGATGTGTTAAAAAAAATTTAAAAAAAGAAGCACATCAAAATTCAAAATAAAAAAAATGACAAATGAAATACGAACAGAGTACAAAAATCCTGACTCTGAAAAAACGCTGACGCGGCAGTGATTTTGGAAAAATTATTACAATTATTTGGCTCACTGTTTTGGAAAAATTCCAACGCCTATTTTGAGATAAAACATTAAAGTTTCTGTGGTTAAATATTCAAGCTCAAATTTGAAGTATTTTGTCCAGCATAAATTTGGAAAGTTGTGAAAAATTTACACAAAAAAAAATTCTGTAATGCTGTTTTGGTTTTATTCATCTATTCTAGTTCCATTCACTAGGATTCCATTTTGTGTGATACCTTTTCTTATGTGCCTTAATTTTTTGCTTGTCAAATTTTATTGAATACTCTTTCAAGTCTTGTCAAATATCAACTCCATTTGCAGTAGTCCTCGATTTTAAATTTGAGTTTTGTTGCTTTAAAACTTGCTTGACATCTCTTTGGTGGATTTGACCTAAAAAGTGCTTCGGTGAGTGTGGAGCTAAAATTTTGTTTTGGTGAAAGCCATATCACTAAAGAGGAGCTGGATTGAAGATTTAAGGTTGAATAACCTAAGGAGACGAAGTAAGGGACAACAACAACCTCATTGAAAAATACACAAATATACATAAAGAGCTACAAGTGAAGGAGTGCATAGAATAGGACTTTAAATTTTTGTGCATCAAAATTTGTTCACCTAATTTCTTTGTATTTCTTTGAGTTGTAATTTGCAAGAACATTGATTAATTAGTGGATTAATACGTCTTAGACGGGGAGTGTGTCTTCAAGGTTCCAAAGTGCCAAGAAGCCTCACCTTAGGATTCGACTAGTTTTAAAAGCTTTCTAGATAGCAATTTTCATTTTGTGTTTTATTGCTTTATATAGTTTTTCTTGCATAAAAATTTTGTTTTTATCTTTGATTGTGCTCTAAGTAAATTGCTTAGAGAAAGGTTTGTGAAAGTGTTGTGGGATAGTATCTGGCTAAGGAAAGGCTTGGTACTTAAGAGATCCTAATGATCCACCTCCCTTTCTTGGGAAATTACCTACTTCACTCCACTTATCTTTCTTTTAGAAAATTACTTTTATCACAAACCCTAAACATGTCTACTTATTCTTCAAGTCATAGTGAAAGTGATAGAAAATCCACAAAATCTCTTTTGAAACAATTGGCTAGAGATTTTCAATCACTATCACTAAGACAATTGCAACATGAGGCTCAACTTTTGGAAGATAAAAAAGAAAGAGATGCCCATCTTGCAGTTTTGGAAGAGGAGTTGAGGATTGTTAGAGAAAGAGATTAATACATTCAAAAATTAAAAAAATCACATACATCTAGTTCTAGGTCAAGTGACTCACATGCTGAGGGGAGTCAGAGAGTAAATGATTATTATCAACCTCCACCTAGAAGAACTAGGAGAGAAAGCCACCCAAAAGAGACTAGGGTAGTCTTACCTCATTTTTATTGAAAGGAAAATGTTGAAACATACCTAGATTGGGAAATGAAAGTAGAACAACTTTTTGCTTGCCATCATGTTAGTGAGGAAAGGAAAATACCCTTAGCCACTTTAAGCTTTCAAGGAAATGCTATGTATTGGTGGATAGCCCTAGAGAGAGATAGGCGCCTCCACAGGGACCCTCCCATAGAATATTGGAATGACCTTAGGGTAGTGCTGAGACGCCGCCATATTCCTTCATACTACGATAGGGAGTTAATGGACAAGCTCCAAAGACTCCAACAGAAAAACATGAGTGTAGGGGAGTATAGGCCAAAGATGGAGCTCTACATGATGAGAGCCTCTATTAGGGAAGAAGCCACCACCACCATAGCTAGGTTCCTGAGTGGTCTCAATCTTGAGATAAGGGATAAAGTAGAACTTTTGCCCTACAGGGACTTGAATGACTTGATCTAACTTTGTATAAAAGTTGAACAACAAAATTTGAGAAAGGGATCAAGTCGCAAGGAGAGTTCTTACTCTAAATCTTATCCCAAGAGAGAGTATAGAAGACAAAAGGAGGATAGTTTTTCAAAGGATAAATCCAAAGAAACTCCCAAGAGTGTAGGAAAAGATGTGTCTACCTCACAACCCCACAGTAGAGACATCCAGTGCTTCAAGTGTCTTGGTAGAGGCCATATAGCATTCCAATGCCCAAATAGGAGAACCATGATTGATGAAGACCAAGTAGAGGAGGCGCCTGAGGCCCAAGCCCATGAAGCCTAAGCCCAAGATGGGGCCCAAGCCCAACCAAATAGCTCAACATCTTGGACCTCATGTACATTAAAAATTTGTTCTACTTTAGCCTCCCAACCTAAATACACATTGGGATCACCTTCCCCACTAAAACTAGGCAATTTTACAAAGGGTAAATGGTGGCATTCTTGAGTTCTTCATGGTGCGTTTTGGGTGATGAATGCAGCGGAAGTTCAATGGATGAAATGGGTCAAGCCCTCCTAAGAGTGGTGGTGGCTTGTAGGTGCATGAAGTGTATGAAAATGAGAGAGGTTTGGCCAACTCTCTTTGGTGGTGAAGGAGTGAAGATTAAAACCATAAATCAAGAGATTTAGGCAAGGGAGTAAGTATGGCACAAATTTGGCAGCATAACTTTACTCAAATTAATCTTAAGTTTCATGAAGGAGGCTACCCCTTTTATAAGCTAAGGAGTACCTTAAATGTTACCCTAGATGCTAACCAAATGTGTTTGAAATGAAATGTAAAAGTGGGCACAAACTTGCCAAGCAAGATAGGTCAAGTCTTGAAAGAAAAATGCTATTTACACCACATAAACTAAGCTAATTTCATGATGGGCCTTCTTGCAACATGTATAGGTATCTTTCTCTCCCATCCTTAGCTTGGGCCGTCTCCTCTTGGATTTGTTTGGCATGGACCTTGTGATAGGTCCTAGACGCTCCATGCAAGGTGCTAGACGGTCTTCCTCTTGGTCTAGAAGCTCTTGATCTATCCTTTCAAGCTCACGTCTTAGCACTAGAGGGGGTGTGACTAGCCGTCCTCCATCAGGAGTCATATCAATTACTCCTCTTATGATAAAGAAATTTATGCTCTTGTTCAAGCTTTGAAAATTTGGCAACATTATCTTTTTCCTAAGGAATTTGTGATCCATAGTGATCATGAGTCCCTAAAATATTTGAAAGGCCAAAGCAAGCTTAATAAGAGACATGCAAAGTGGGTGGAGTTTATTGAACAATTTCCTTATGTGATCAAACATAAACAAGGTAAAATTAATATGGTTACTGATGCTCTTTCAAGAAGACATACCTTGTTAAATGTTTTAGATGTTCAATATTTAGGTTTTGATCATATAAAGGAACTATATCATGATGACTTAGATTTCTCACCTATCTATCAAGAGTGTTTAAAAGGAGGACACAAAGACTTTTTCTTACATAATGGTTCTCTTTTCAAAGGAAAAAGACTTTGTGTTCCCCATGGTCCTATAAGACAATCTCTTGTTAGAGAGGCTCATAAGGGTGAGCTTATGGGACATTTTGGGGTTGCTAAGACTTTAGAAACATTGCATGAACATTTCTTTTGGCCTCACATGCGAAAATCCGTACATAGCTTCTGTGCTAAATGTATAGCATGTAGGAAGGCTAAATCTAAAGTCCATCCCCATGGTTTATATACCCCTCTTCCTATCCCATCAATGCCTTGGGTAGATATTTCAATGGATTTTATCTTAGGTCTTCCCAAGACATCGACAGGAAAGGATTCTATCTTTGTGGTAGTGGATCGTTTTTCTAAGATGGCTCATTTTATTCCTTGCCACAAAGTAGATGATGCTTGTTATATTGCAAATCTCTTCTTTAAGGAGGTTGTTCGTTTGCATGGGCTTCCTAGAAGTATTGTATCTAACAGGGATTCAAAGTTTTTAAGCCACTTTTGGAGGACCTTGTGGGGCAAACTTGGCACAAACCTTTTGTTTTCTACTACTTGCCACCCCCAAACTGATGGTCAAACTGAGGTGGTCAATAGAACTTTGGGTCAAATGTTAAGATCCTTTATTTCTGAGAACCCAAGGGTTTGGGAGAATTTAATACCTCATATTGAGTTTGCTTATAATAGAGTAGTAAATTCTACAACTGCCCATTCTCCCTTTGAGGTTGTCTATGGGTTCAACCCTTTAACACCTCTAGATCTTCTTCCAATTCCTATACTTGATGAGATTTTATGCAAAGATGGTTTTGAAAAATCTTCTTTTATTAAAGACTTGCATAATCACATCAAGTTACAAATTGAGAAGAAAGTTGGCAAATATACTGAGAATGCCAACAAAAGGCGTAAGGCATTAATCTTTGAACCTGGCGATTGGGTTTGGCTATGCTAGAGGAAGGATAGATTCCCTACTAAAAGGAAGTCAAAATTTATGCCTCGTGGTGATGGTCCTTTTCAGGTTATCAAGAGGATTAATGATAATGCCTATGAGTTAGATATGCCTGATACATTTCTTGGAAGTAATTCTTTTAATATTAGTGATCTAACTCCCTTTTCTGCAGGTCTTCCAAATTCGTGGACGAATTCTCTCCAACCCGGGGAGCATGATGAAGACCAAGTAGAGGAGCCGCCTGAGGCCCAAGCCTATGAAGCCCAAGCCCAAGATGGGGCCCAAGCCCAACCAAATAGCTCAACGTCCTTCATGCCTCAAAGGATGACTAGGAGCAAGGTTAAAGCTTTGGGAGAAGAGCATCAATGGATGTCTCCTTTTGTAATTACTTGTGTATAGTTTTTAGTAGAACTTTAAAGGAAGGTGTAGATATTAAAATAAGGGGTGCCAATGTATAAAGATAGGTCACACCATCCATGTGACATAAAGAGTAGGTGTAGGTGTAGTTTTTAGGAGGTGCCAAAGTAGAAAAAAGGTCACACCTCCCATGTGACTCAAGATTGGCTCCAAATTTGAATTAGAATTAGAAGGGAATTTTGAATTTGTTTCACTTTCATTTCAGCCCTCTAAACCTATAAATAGAGGTGCTTGGTCATTGTAAATTCAACATTAAAATTAGAAGAAAAGTTACTATACTCAAATTGTGAGTGAATTTTGTGAGACTTGTTCTCCTCTTCCTTGTCTCATCTTATGAAGCTTTGGGAGCTCTCAAGTGGCGGCAAATCTGCACTTATCTTGGATCATCACCTCCAAGTGGCGTGTCCATTCCCAATCCATGGCTACAACCACATAAGTTTCATCTTCTTTCATCTTCCATAGTCATTTTAATCAGTAGTTTTGATTCTATATCTTGTTCTTGAATTGCAATCGGTTCTTTTGTTTCAATTTGTGTTTCCATTCTGTTTTTTTGTGTTTAAATTTTGTACCTATTCTTTTTTCGAGTTCAGCACCTTGTTCTTCATTCATTCATCACCATTAATTGTGTTTTAACCTTGGACCTTTGGAAATGAACCTTCACATCTACTTAACACTTGTTAAGTTAATGTCCAGTGGGGATTTTCCTTAGGTGACTCACTCTAAATTGCTAAGAATCTTGATCCTAATTCTAAGAAAGTGTCACAAATATAATGAACCTAAAATCAACTCACATCAATGATCTTAAGAGGGAGGGATGAGTATAGCAGCCAAGATGAAGAGTCTAGTGGGGAAGAAGAGAAGGAAAGTAGTGAGGGGGCATATCCTTGTGAGGGAGAATTAATGATGATCAGAAGAACCCTCAACAATCAACCTAGTGTGAACCATGAAACACAAAGAGAGAACATCTTTCATACAAGATGTAAATTTTCAGAAAACATTTGTTCTCTCATTGTGGGTAGTGACTCTTGCTGCAATTGTTGTAGCACTAGGATGGTTGAAAAGCTTAATCTACAATTAATACCTCATCCAAAACCTTACAAACTTCAGTGGATAAATGAAGATGGGGAATTAACTGTAAGGAGCGGTGATCACCATCAGGTCAGATCAGGATGAGGATAAGAAGTGCTATGAAAACAGCCTCAAAACAAAACAAGGAGTATGCACAGTCACCACCCAACCACCAGGCAGAGAGTGCACTGATGTTGATCTGCCCCGAGGAGGAGTCGGGGTTGCACGAGCAGAGGTCGTCCGAGAAAGACGACCTGAACCAGCAGAAGAGGTGGTAGAGAGGGAGATTGGAGGCAAGTTATTCAAGCTTGGCAAATCCCTATACCAAGATACACAGGACCAAGTGGCGAGAGTCATAGAACGACACTTGGATGTGTTCGCTTGGTCTGCCTTAGATATGTCAGGCATCGACCCTGATTTCTTATGTCATCGCTTGGCGCTGAATTCCCAAGTCAGACCTGTCCGTCAAAGGAGGAGAAAATTCAATGAAGAAAGGAGACAGGTGATTAAGGAAGAGACATAGAAGTTGCTCAAAGCTGGCCATATACGCGAAATCCAATATCCTGAATGGTTGGCGAATGTGGTGTTGGTGAAGAAGGCCAATGGGAAGTGGAGGATGTGTGTGGACTTCACTGATCTCAACAAGGAATGCCCAAAGGACTCTTATCCTTTGCCAAGTATTGACGTACTGGTAGACAGTGCCTCGGGCTGCAAACTACTCAGCTTCTTAGATGCTTTCTCTGGCTATAACCAGATCAAGATGCACCCAATGGACGAGTGCAAGACGGTGTTTATGACTGAGCTATCTTGTTACTACTACACAGTCATGCCATTTGGGCTGAAGAATGCAGGTGCCACCTACCAAAGGCTGATGGACAAGGTCCTTGCACCAATGATAGGACGCAACATGCAAGCCTACATAGATGATATGGTGGTGACATCACAGGCGAAGGATCAGAACATCACTGATTTGGAGGAGCTATTTACTACAATAGCTAAATATAGGTTGAAGTTGAATCTAGAGAAGTGCGTCTTTGGGGTGGAAGCAGGAAAATTCCTCGGCTTCATGCTCACCGAGCGTGGGATTGAGGCCAACCCAGACAAATGCGCGGCTATCCTTGCTATAAGGAGCCCAACATCAGTAAAGGAGGTGCAGCAATTGACAGGTCGGATGGCTGCTCTCTTTAGGTTTGTGTCGGTGGGAGGAGATAAGGGCCACCCTTATTTTCAGTGCTTGAGGAGGAACAATAGGTTCTTATGGAACAAGAAGTGTGAGGAAGCATTCCTCAAGCTGAAAGACTACCTGGCCAGCCCACCGGTGTTGTGCAAGCCTCAGGTCGGCACCCCGTTATGATTGTATTTCGCAGTCACTAAGAAGGCAGTGAGCTCAGTTTTGGTGCAAGAGCAAGATCAAAGCCAAAAGCCCATCTATTTTGTTAGCAAGGTGTTGCAAGGGCCTGAGGTGAGATACCAAGCCATAGAGAAGGCGGCACTAGCCGTGGTGTTCTCTGCACGTAGGCTTCACCATTACTTCCAGAGCTTTACAGTGGTAGTCATGACAGACCTACCCATTCATAAGGTTTTGCAGAAGCCAGACGTAGCAGAAAGGATGGTGCGATGGGTAGTAGAGTTGTCAGAGTTCGACATACAGTATGAGCCTAGAGGTCCAATCAAAGGCCAAGTCTATGCCGACTTCGTAGCTGAGATGTCCTCAGCAGAAATCCAGCAGGACGAGCCTGACTTCAGATGGGTGCTCTCGGTGGATGGGTCCTCTAATCAGCAAGGTAGTGGAGCTGATGGAGAGAGGCCAAGCTCACCCCACCATGAAAGCCAAGGGCCAAGACTAGACCGTCTAGAACCACATGGAGAGCGTCTAGCACAAGACAAGGGGGAGCTACATGAGGAGCCTCTAGGAGGGAGCCTAGACCGTCTAGGACCTCTCACAAGGTCCATGGCCAATCACATTCACGCCCAAATAAGTAAAGCCACGGATGGGAGGGAGAAGACCTTGTACATGCTACTTGGAGGCCCATTAGGGGTAGCTTAGTAGATTAGTGTAGTGTAGAAAGCAAAACTTGCTCAGTTAGGGGTGTGCTGTAAGGACCTGTAAAATTGAATTGGAATAAAAAGGTATATATTTAAAATGAATTCTAAGTATGCTTGTATTTAAAATAAAAAGGAAGGAAAGTGTAGTTTAGAAGACTATGAGATCGCCGGTCGTCTTCTACACATGATCGCCAGGGCGCGAGGCATGTGGACGTCGCCAGGGCGCGAGAGGCATGCGGGCATTGCCAGGGCGCGAGGCATGTGGACGTCGCCAGGGCGCGAGAGGCATGCGGGCATTGCCAGGGCGCGAGGCATGTGGACGTCGCCAGGGCGCGAGAGGCATGCGGGCATCGCCAGGGCGCGAGGCATGTGGACGTCGCCAGGGCGCGAGAGGCATGCGGGCATCGCTAGGGCGCGAGGCATGTGGACGTCGCCAGGTCGCGAGAGGCATGCGGGCATCGCTAGGGCGCGAGGCATGTGGACGTCACCAGGGCGCGCGAGGCATGTGGGCAACGCCGAGGCGCGAGGCATGCGGGCAACGCTGGGGCGCGAGAGGCATGCGGGCGTCGTCGGGGCGCGAGGCATGCAGGCATCGCCGGGTCGCGAGAGGCATCGGTCGTCTCCCAGGGAGAGACATCGGTCGTCTTCCAGGGAGAGACATCGGTCGTTTGCCAGTATGAGACCTCAGTGGATAGTGATCGCGCGAGCGGTCATCGGTGGAAGGTTATCGCGCGATGTCGAGCTTCACACAGATAAGGTGGGGTCCAGACTCCCAGCATGGCACGTCCTGCACGCGTGCCACGTAGACAAAAAGGGTGGTTCAGAATAGTGACATCAGAAAGTTGGCATGCGCAAGAGACAACAGTGGTCGTACTGTTCAGGGCAGTGGTTGGCAGGCACAAGAGACAACCGTGGTCGTACTGTTCAGTGAAAAACGTACACTCAGGCTTTCCTGCAGAAGGGGTGGCAGTAGCAGCATGCGTGGACAGGTAGGCTTGGATTCAAAAACCCACTGCGGCGAGGCAAAGAACGTTTCAGTGGCTCAAGAGTGAACGAGTGTCTGCATCTTCATCCCTCCTTTTCTCTCCTTCGCACTGCGATTCAGGCATCTTCAAGCACCAGTGCGACGAGCGACGAGCGACGACTGCCCTTGGAGCACCTGGGAGATTCTCTGCAAGTTCTACGAACCAGACGCTAAAACAGAGCTAAGGCATCCTTTAAGCTCGGTGGGTCTTGGAACTCTTGGTGTTTTGCGCAAGTCCAGGTAAGGGAAGCTTGTAAGGACCTGAAAAATTTATTGGAATAAAAGAGTATATTTTAAATAAATTCTAAATATGTTTTATTTAAATTAAAAAGGAAGGAAAGTGCAGTCTAGAAAACGATAAGAGTTCTTTGTTAATACATAATCGCCGGTCGCCTAGACTGCATGTCGTCGCCAGGGCGCGAGGCATGCAGGCGTCGCCAGGGCAAGATGCATGCGGGCATCATCAGGGGGAGACATCGGTCGTTCGCCAGGGAGAGGTCCTCAGTGGATAGTCTTCGCGCAAGAGGTCATCGGTGGATAGTCTTCGCGCGAGAGGTCATCGGTGGATTGTCTTCGCGCGAGAGGTCATCGGTGGATTGTCTTCGCGCGAGAGGTCATCGGTGGATAGCCTTCGCGCGAGAGGTCATCGGTGGATAGCCTTCGCGGGAGAGGTCATCAGTGGGTAGACTTCGCGCCTGTGGTCATCGGTGAAAGGTCATCGCGCGACGTCGAGTTACACACAGAGAAGGTGGGACCCAGACTTCCAGCATGGAACGTCCTGCACGCGCGCCACGTAGACAAAAAGAGTGGTTCAGAATAGTGACCTCAGAGTGTTAGCCTGCGCAGAGGCACGCTCAGTAGTACTGTTCAGGGAGTGGTTGGCCTGCACAAGAGACAACTGTAGTCGTACTGTTCAGGGAAACGTACACTCAGACTTCTCTGCAGAGTGGGTGTAGCAGCTGCTTTTGGTGGATAAGTTGGTTTAAGATGCAGAGACCCACTGCTGAGAGAACAAAAACGTTGCAACATTCAAAGAGAGAAAGAGTGAGTTACCTCCCTTCTCCTCCAGATATCTCCTTCGCGCTGCGATTCTAGCATCTTCACACAAGAGTACGACGAGAGGCAGCACCATTAGAGCACCTGGGAGGTTCTCTGCAAGTCCTTCAACCAGACGCAAAAACAGAGCCAAGGCGTTGTTCAAGCTTCGTTGGGTTTCGGAGCTCCTGGTGTTTTGCGCAAGTCCAGGTAAGGGAAGCTAGACTTCATTTTCAATACAAGCCATAGTTTAGCTATTTCTGAAGTGAGGGCGACGTGGTCGCCGGTTTTCGTTTTCATCCTTGTAAAATGCTCTGTGCTATGTGTTTGGGCGACGTGGTCGCCGGTTTTAAATGCAGACTTCGAAATACCCCGTTTTGAACTAGATCGCCGGTTTTGGCGTTGTTTACGAACTCCCTGTTTTTTTTTATGTTGCTTTGAAACGGTATGAGATTTAAATGAGACATTCGAAAACAAGAACCTTGGAGTGAGCTTTTGCTGTGATTGAAATCTTTCCTTTAAGTGTTATGAGATGTGTTGCATGTGGTGAATGTGGGATCGAGGCATAGTATTTTCAGGAAAGAAAATACCGTGTAAGATCGTGTAGGATGTGCATTGATCGGTGATGTCTATAATGAGATTATCCTGACTCTCCTGAGATAATGGATTCATATAGATGAGGTTATTCAGGCGTTGAGAGTCGAAGGAGGTTCATATGTATGGGTGAGTCGTGTGAAACAGAACGAGCTCGGCCTGTCATATGGATTAACCCTGTCATACTGTGAGAATGGTGAACTTGAGATCGAGAATGTGTTGATGCGCATAGCTGTGGAAACATTACAACAGCTTTGTATGACAGGTGCAGAATCTCTGAGTCTAGTCAATGCACGAGTCTTCCGGAAGTAGTGTCAAGTGTCTTGTGTGCTGGGTCAGTGGTGGTCTGACATGTGAAATGAGGAACTTGAAATTTATAGACACTTGATGCAGTTTTGTGAAATAGAATGACTCTTGAGAATATTGTGAAATGTGTGATTTCTGGGCGATCAGGTGAAGGGTATTGAGAAAATCTATAGCTTTACGTGAATATCTTGAAAATTGCTTACCCTGATTTTAATGTTCTTATTTAAACTCTCTTTAAAATATCTAGCTTACCCTGCGTGTTTTGCTCGTTGGCTGTTGTTCTCTTTAAACTGTGATGATCGTGTATAACTTACACGGGAGCAGATGATCTTCCAAGAAGTAGAGCTCCTTAGTGAGAGGTCGCCGAGGAAGAGATCGCCGGTTTTCTATCTCTTGGTGGTGATCGCCGGATTTATGTCCTGCTAGCAGATCGCCTGTTTGGGCCTTCTGTTACCAGATCGCCGGTTCATGTGTGGAGACCGCCGGTCTTGTTGTATTTGATTAAATTTCGTTAAATTTTGAAAACATTTGACTGGTTATGTATTAAACTCCCTAAGAGGAGCAACTTCATTACTTATATATATATTATCATTCTTCAATATTATTTGTTCACCTTATTTTCATTATACATGTATGTATGGCTTTATTTTGGCGGGATGTTATATTAATGGTATCAGAGCAGTTCGTCCTTAGGATGACCTGAGGGCTGTGGATCCATTGTGTTTCTTCTGCTCATAAAATCTATTTGAGTTTTAAATAACAACTATAGTGAAAGGTTTTCAAAAACGTTTTTAGTATTGAAATTTGTGTGTGCCTTAGCGAATGTATGCTCTAATTGAAAATCTTGGTATTAAGAATGAGAAGATCCTGATAAAGTAATGAGGGTGCACACTCATAACTGGATCGAGATGATTCTTAATCTTAATTCCAAAGGTTTGATGTTTAGCCTACATTGAATTCTGGTGTGATTTATTTAGTGTTCCTGTAATTGACTAAGAGTGGTCGTTTGGATTGATGTTTACACACCGGTAACTGTTCTGGTGTTTTGTTTGAAGTTATAAGTGTGATAATCCTGTTGATGAACTCAAATTCTTAATGACTTTGAGATGCTGACCTTTGTAAGGTCTAGATGGTACATCCTGAATGAATTGATTCTGATCGATCTCATTCTTGTAGTTGTAGGGAATATAGAAACCAATAGATTCAGAATCAAAAACGAAGAAGATGGCACGTAGACCTTCTACCCCACCCCAACCTTCCTCAGAGATGAGCCAGATTGCCAAGGCCATCGAGATGATGGCAACTGCCATTCAGCAGCAGAATGCAGCGATGGCTCAGAACCATCAAGCTACAATGCAACACTGGGAAACTGCTCGATCTGCGGAGACAAACTCCCACGTCGGTCAGCCTCAAGAACAGATGGGACTGACCGAGTTCATACGGCACAACCCACCCAAGTTCAGTGGGAATGCTACCCCTGACCAGGCAGATCAGTGGGTCAGAGAGTTGGAGAAAATCTTTAGGGCGACCTCCTGCCCTGAAGAGAAGAAATTGTTGTTCGCCACTTATCTGCTATCAGGAGAAGCTGAGTTCTGGTGGATGGGAGCTCAGCAGATGATGGAGGCCCGAGGGGATGTATTGGATTGGGAGAGCTTCAGGGTGAAGTTCTTGGAGAAATACTTCCCTGACAGCGCCAAGTTTGCGAGGGAAGCTGAGTTCCTGAAGTTGGAGCAGGGGGATATGTCAGTGAACGCCTATGCTGCTCGTTTTGAGTACCTCGCCCGGTTCTATACCCAGGCGACCTCTGAGGCCTGGAGGTGTAGGAAGTTCGAAGAGGGGCTGAAGCATGGACTGAAGAAGACCATAGCCCCGATGTGCATCAGGGAATTTCACGCCTTAGTAGAAAAGGCGAAGATGGTGGAGACCCTGGAGAAGGGTGATTCTCGGGTGATCAGGTCACACCCAGGAGGTTCTTCCAGTGGGAAAGCTAAGGCACAGCACCCACAAAGCAAGCCCTATGCGAGACCTCCACCACATCGGGTGGGAACAACGTCATCCCAGTTTCAGCAGCGGCAACCTTGGAAACCCAAGTGTTTCCATTGTGGTGGACCACACACGCCCAACGTGTGCCCCAAGCAGGCTTCAGAGAGAAGGTGTTTTACCTGCCAAAAGACAGGGCACGTTGCTAGAGAATGCCCTAGCAGGAATGGGGCGACCCAACCCAGTGGCTCCCAGCAGATAAGAAACGAAGGCAGCAGACCTCAGGCGACAGGGAGAGTGTTTGCCATGTCTGGAGCAGAAGCATCTCAGTCAGGTAACCTCGTACAAGGAGTTTGTTTTATAGCTGGTAGAGGTGTAAAAGCTTTGTTTGATTCTGGAGCGACACACTCCTTTGTGTCAAGCCTGTGTGTAGCCGAGTTGGGCCTTCTAGTGAAGGGGTTACCTTTCGAACTGTTGGTCTCTACACCTGCGTCAGGACAGGTGATGACCTCTAGAGTGTGCCCCGAATGTCCAGTGATTGTAGAGGGACGCAGATTCAAGGTGAACTTGATCTGCCTACCTCTTCAGGACCTAGATGTTATCCTGGGAATGGATTGGTTAGCTGCCAATCACGTTCTCATTGACTGCGGTAGTCAGAGGATTGCGTTTCCAGACCTCCAAGGATCAGATGTAATATCTGCTCAGCAAGGGCAGTCAGAGTTGGAAGAAGGGGCGAGGTGCTTCGTGATACTCGCTCGGTCGGAGGTGGAGAATAAAGGGGACGTAAGCAGAATACCCGTGGTGAAAGATTTCACGGATGTATTCCCAGAAGAAGTACCTGGGTTACCCCCTAAGAGAGAAGTGGAATTCTCTATTGACTTGGTACCTGGAGCTGGACCAGTGTCAATGGCACCTTACAGGATGGCACCAGCCGAGTTAGTGGAGTTAAAGAAGCAAGTGGAAGAGTTGCTGGAGAAGCAATTCATCAGACCCAGTGTATCTCCATGGGGAGCTCCAGTGCTCCTAGTCAAGAAGAAGGATGGAGGGTCTCGGCTGTGTATAGATTACAGGCAGTTGAACAAGTTGACCATCAAGAACAAGTACCCCCTGCCTAGGATTGATGATTTGATGGATCAAATACATGGGGCCTCGGTGTTCTCCAAGATTGATCTGAGATCGGGGTACCACCAAATTTTGATAAAAGCTGAAGATGTTCAAAAGACAGGTTTTAGGTCTCGGTATGGGCACTATGAGTATGTAGTGATGCCGTTTGGAGTCACCAATGCTCCAGCCCTGTTCATGGACTACATGAATAGGATTTTTCGCCCTTTCTTGGATAAGTTTGTGGTGGTCTTCATAGACGACATCCTCATCTATTCAAGGACCGAGGAAGAACATGAAGAACACCTGAGGACGGTATTGGAGATACTGAGGGAGAAGCAACTCTATGCCAAGTTCACGAAGTGTGAGTTTTGGCTGAAGGAAGTCAACTTCTTGGGACACGTGATATCTGCCCAGGGGATCTCGGTGGATCCAGCCAAGGCAGAGGCAGTGCTGCAGTGGGAACGTCCAAAGACAGTCACCGAGATAAGGAGCTTTGTGGGGTTGGCGGGCTACTATCGGAGGTTTATTGAGGACTTTTCCAAGGTAGTGGCTCCCTTAACACAGCTGACCCGCAAGGATCAACCTTTTGCTTGGACCGACCGATGTGAGCAGAGCTTCATGGAATTAAAGGAGAGGTTGACTAGTGCTCCAGTGCTAGTGATCCCCGAGGTAGGAAGACCTTTTGATGTCTTCTGTGACGCTTCACATCAGGGCTTGGGATGTGTTTTGATGCAAGAGAAGAGAGTGGTTGCATATGCTTCAAGGCAACTCAAGATTCATGAGAGAAACTACCCCACGCATGATTTGGAGTTGGCGGCTGTGGTATTTGCCTTGAAGATCTGGAGGCACTATTTATATGGAGCTCGGTTCCAGGTGTTCAGTGACCATAAGAGCCTGAAATATCTGTTCGATCAGAAGGAACTAAACATGAGACAAAGAAGGTGGATGGAGTTTCTAAAGGACTACGATTTTCAACTCATGTATCATCCAGGGAAGGCCAATGTAGTGGCTGATGCTTTGAGTAGGAAATCAATACAAGTCGCCACCATGATGATGGAAGAGCAGAAACTGATCGAGCAGTTCAGAGACTTAAACCTTGGAATAGAATTTCACGTGAATCACATTAGTTGTAGTAAGCTGGCTATAACTAATGACTTCCTTGGGATGTTAAGGGATAAGCAGTTGGAGGACCCTAGTCTAAAGCGTACTGTGGAGTCACTAGGGACAGATCAGGCGAGAGACTTTGCGATGGCCGATGATGGGATCTTGAGATTTAATGGCAGAATTTGCATCCCTGCAAATGAAGAGTTGAAGAAGATGATCCTAGAAGAAGGTCATAAGAGTCGCCTTAACCTTCATCCAGGCATGAACAAGATGTACCATGACTTGAAGGAGTCATTTTGGTGGTCGGGCATGAAGAGAGACATCGCCCAGTATGTTGCAACCTGCTTAACGTGTCAGAAGGCGAAGGTAGAGCATCAAAGACCTGGCGGGCTGTTGCAGCAACTGGATATCCCAGAGTGGAAATGGGACAGCATCGCCATGGATTTTGTCACCCATTTACCCAGATCGGTAAAGGGTCATGATGCAATCTGGGTTATCATTGATAGGCTGACGAAGAGTGCCCACTTCCTTCCAGTGAATATGAAGATGCCTATGGCCAAGCTGGCACAGTTATACATCCAAGAAATAGTGAGGTTGCATGGAGTGCCTTCCAGCATCGTTTCAGATAGAGATCCCAGGTTCACTTCACGGTTTTGGCAGACCTTGCAAGAGTGCTTGGGAACTAAGTTGAGGATGAGCTCTGCATATCATCCCCAAACAGATGGTCAGTCAGAGAGAACGATCCAATCCTTGGAAGATCTGCTGAGGACGTGCGTCTTGGATCAATTGGGAAGTTGGGACGAGGTGTTGCCACTGGTGGAGTTTACCTATAATAATAGCTACCACGCCAGTATTGGGATGGCACCATATGAAGCCCTGTATGGGAGGAAATGCAGAACTCCCTTATGTTGGTACCAGGAGGGCGAGGCAGTCTTGGTTGGGCCAGAGTTGATTCAGCAGACGACCGAGAAGGTGAAACAGATACAAAGCAGAATGAAAGCTTCCCAGAGTAGGCAGAAGTCCTATGCAGATCAGAGGAGAAAGCCTTTGGAGTTTGCTGCTGGAGACCACGTGTTCATGAAAGTGACACCAACCAAGGGTGTAGGACGGGCGATCAGGTCAAAGAAGTTGTCCCCTAGGTTCGTGGGACCATATCAGATCTTAAGAAAGGTTGGTCCAGTGGCTTATGAGATCGCCCTACCTCCCCATTTAGCGAATCTGCACAATGTCTTTCACGTGTCACAACTGAGGAAATATATGGCAGACCCTAGTCATGTGCTGGATGTAGACGATGTGCAGATCAGGGATGACTTGTCCTTTGAAGCAAAACCAGTTCGGATTGACGATCGGCAAAGTAAACAGCTCAGAGGCAAGACCATCAACATGGTGAAAGTGGTGTGGGATGAGAGATCGGGGGATTCAACTTGGGAGTTAGAAGAACCCATGAGGGAGGCTTATCCATACCTCTTTTCCTTGTAATTCAATTTTCGGGGACGAAAATTTTTCTTGATGGGGAGAATGTAAGGACCTGAAAAATTTATTGGAATAAAAGAGTATATTTTAAATAAATTCTAAATATGTTTTATTTAAATTAAAAAGGAAGGAAAGTGCAGTCTAGAAAACGATAAGAGTTCTTTGTTAATACATAATCGCCGGTCGCCGAGACTGCATGTCGTCGCCAGGGCGCGAGGCATGCAGGCGTCGCCAGGGCAAGATGCATGCGGGCATCATCAGGGGGAGACATCGGTCGTTCGCCAGGGAGAGGTCCTCAGTGGATAGTCTTCGCGCAAGAGGTCATCGGTGGATAGTCTTCGCGCGAGAGGTCATCGGTGGATTGTCTTCGCGCGAGAGGTCATCGGTGGATAGCCTTCGCCCGAGAGGTCATCGGTGGATAGCCTTCGCGGGAGAGGTCATCGGTGGGTAGACTTCGCGCCTGTGGTCATCGGTGAAAGGTCATCGCGCGACGTCGAGTTACACACAGAGAAGGTGGGACCCAGACTTCCAGCATGGAACGTCCTGCACGCGCGCCACGTAGACAAAAAGAGTGGTTCAGAATAGTGACCTCAGAGTGTTAGCCTGCGCAGAGGCACGCTCAGTAGTACTGTTCAGGGAGTGGTTGGCCTGCACAAGAGACAACTGTAGTCGTACTGTTCAGGGAAACGTACACTCAGACTTCACTGCAAAGTGGGTGTAGCAGCTGCTTTTGGTGGATAAGTTGGTTTAAGATGCAGAGACCCACTGCTGAGAGAACAAAAACGTTGCAACATTCAAAGAGAGAAAGAGTGAGTTACCTCCCTTCTCCTCCAGATATCTCCTTCGCGCTGCGATTCTAGCATCTTCACACAAGAGTACGACGAGAGGCAGCACCATTAGAGCACCTGGGAGGTTCTCTGCAAGTCCTTCAACCAGACGCAAAAACAGAGCCAAGGCGTTGTTCAAGCTTCGTTGGGTTTCGGAGCTCCTGGTGTTTTGCGCAAGTCCAGGTAAGGGAAGCTAGACTTCATTTTCAATACAAGCCATAGTTTAGCTATTTCTGAAGTGAGGGCGACGTGGTCGCCGGTTTTCGTTTTCATCCTTGTAAAATGCTCTGTGCTATGTGTTTGGGCGACGTGGTCGCCGGTTTTAAATGCAGACTTCGAAATACCCCGTTTTGAACTAGATCGCCGGTTTTGGCGTTGTTTACGAACTCCCTGTTTTTTTTTATGTTGCTTTGAAACGGTATGAGATTTAAATGAGACATTCGAAAACAAGAACCTTGGAGTGAGCTTTTGCTGTGATTGAAATCTTTCCTTTAAGTGTTATGAGATGTGTTGCATGTGGTGAATGTGGGATCGAGGCATAGTATTTTCAGGAAAGAAAATACCGTGTAAGATCGTGTAGGATGTGCATTGATCGGTGATGTCTATAATGAGATTATCCTGACTCTCCTGAGATAATGGATTCATATAGATGAGGTTATTCAGGCGTTGAGAGTCGAAGGAGGTTCATATGTATGGGTGAGTCGTGTGAAACAGAACGAGCTCGGCCTGTCATATGGATTAACCCTGTCATACTGTGAGAATGGTGAACTTGAGATCGAGAATGTGTTGATGCGCATAGCTGTGGAAACATTACAACAACTTTGTATGACAGGTGCAGAATCTCTGAGTCTAGTCAATGCACGAGTCTTCCGGAAGTAGTGTCAAGTGTCTTGTGTGCTGGGTCAGTGGTGGTCTGACATGTGAAATGAGGAACTTGAAATTTATAGACACTTGATGCAGTTTTGTGAAATAGAATGACTCTTGAGAATATTGTGAAATGTGTGATTTCTGGGCGATCAGGTGAAGGGTATTGAGAAAATCTATAGCTTTACGTGAATATCTTGAAAATTGCTTACCCTGATTTTAATGTTCTTATTTAAACTCTCTTTAAAATATCTAGCTTACCCTGCGTGTTTTGTGTAAGAACCTAGAAGTTTATATTGGAATAAAAGTGTTATATTATAAATAAATTCGAAGCACGTGTTTATTTAAATATAAAGGAAGGAATGTATAGCTGAGAAGCCTACGAGATCGCCGTTATTAAGCGGGTAGGCGATCTCCAACTTCTCTGGCACTTGAACGCCTATCGCCTAGCTTATGCTTGAACGCCTATCGCCTAGCTTATGCTTGAACGCCTATCGCCTGTGTGTACCTAGTAGCCTGTCGCCTAGAGTACACCTAATCGCCGAAACTACACTTAGTGTGTAGCCAAAATGTTGGATCAACCCTGGTACGTCCCAAAAGCCACGCGTATCAAGGTGTGGGTTAAACCTTGGATACGCTGGGCAGGCGAAGCTCTATACTTAAGCATAAGAGAATCATCCTTAACGTTACACGCTTGGGCGCACGAGGACTTGTGCTAATCAACTCTTGGAAGTGTGAAGCTACCGACGTCACCAAGCCTTGTGGAGAGAATACCTTGGATGTAACATAGTGGAATGAAGAACCTCCAGGAAGGCGTGGCGATGTGTCATCGAGCATCGCCAGGGCGCAAGGCATGCAGGATCGCCTGGGCGCGAGGGGCATGCGGGCATCATCAGGGCGAGAGGTCATCGGTTGTTAGCCTTCGTGCGAGAGGTCATCGGTTGTTAGCCTTCGCGCGAGAGGTCATCGGTTGCTAGCCTTCGCGCGAGAGGTCATCGGTTGTTAGCCTTCGCGCGAGAGGTCATCGGTTGTTAGCCTTCGCGCGAGAGGTCATCGGTTGTTAGCCTTCGCGCGAGAGGTCATCGGTTGTTAGCCTTCGCGCGAGAGGTCGTCGGTGGATAGTCTTCGCGCCTGTGGTCATCGGTGAAAAGGTCATCGCGCTACGTTAAGTTATACGCAGAGAACGTGGGACCCAGACATCCAGCATGAGACGTTCTGCACGCGCGCCACGTAGACGAAAAGGGTGGTTCAGAATAGTGACATCAGAATGTTGGCATGCGCGGGAGACACTCACGGTCGTACTGTTCAGAGCAGTGGCTGGCATGCACAAGCGACAAACAGTGGCAGTACTGTTCAGAGCAGTGGTTGGCATGCACCAGAGACAACAATGGTAGTACTGTTCAGGGCAGTGGTTCTCAGACTTCTCTGCAGAGTGGGTGGTGGCAGCTGCTTTTGGAGGGATAAGTTGGTTTAAGTTACAGAAATCCACTGCTGAGAGAAAAGGAAGACATTGTTGTAGTCGAAGAGAGAAAGAGTGAGTTCCCTCCTCTCCATTTCTCTCCTTCACACTGCGATTCTAGTACACCTTCACGCGGGAATACGACAAGCGACAGCCACCATTGGAGCACTTGGGTGGTTCTCTGCAAGCTCTTCAAAACCAGACACAAGAACAGAGTCAAGGCGTTCTTCAAGCTTCGTTGGATTTCGGAACTCCTGGTGTTTGCGCAAGTCCAGGTAAGGGAAGCTAGCCCTCTTTTTCCATACAAGCCACAGTGTAGCTATCTCTGAAGTGAGGGCGACGTGGTCGCCACTTCTGTTTTCACCTGCGTAAAATGCTCTGTTTGTGTGCTTGGGCGACGTGGTCGCCGGTTTTTAAACATAGCCTTTGAAATACCATGTTTTTGAACTAGACCGCCGGTTTTGGCGCTGTTTTACGAAATCTCTGTGTTTGATGTTGTTTTGAAACTACTTGAGATTTACATGAGATATTCGAAGATCTGAAGCTTTGAAATGTTTGTGGATGTGATTTGAATCATTCACTTGAATGGTAGGATGTGTTTGAATGTTGTGAATGTGGGATCGAGGCATAGTATTTTCAGGAAAGGAAATACCGTGTAAGATCTGTATAGGTGTATTGACTAGGGGCTTGTCTAGAAGGAGATATCCTGACTCTACTGAGATAATGAAATCACGTAGATGAAGTTATTCAGTTGGTGAGAGTCGAAGGAGGTTCGTATGAATGGGCGAGTTGTTCAAATGGGAACGAGCTCGGCCTGTTATACGAATTAACCTTGTCATACCGAGAGAATGGTAACAATGAGATGGTATATGCGCATGCTGTGTGGATTCACAGTGGTAGGTATGACAGGTGCAAATCTCTGGGCCTGAGTCAACACACGAGTCAAATTGGAAGTAGTGTCATGTGTCTATGCATGGTGGGTCAGTGGGAAAGTCTGACATGTGAAATGAGAAACTGGAATATTGATAGACACTTGATGTTGTGTTGTGAAATGGAATGACTATGGGAAATGTAGTGAATTTGTGATTTTGGGCGATCAGCTGAATGCTAATTGTAGTTCTACGTTTTACATGGATATTTTGGAACTTGGTTTACTTGGATTTTCATGTTCTTGATTTAAACTCCTTTTAAATTATCTAGCTTACCCTTTTATCTGTTATTGTGGTTGTTTTCTCAAAACTGTGATGATCGTGTAATTGTTACACGGGAGCAGATGATCTTCCAGGGAGTAGAGCTCCTCAGTGAGTGGTCGCCGGAAGGAGACCGCCTATCTCCGTCTCTATCGGGTGATCGCCGGTTTTCGTGTCCTGATAGAAGATCGCCCGTTTTGAGGTCTTCTGTTAGAGATCGCCGGTTTAAAGTTGGAGATCGCCGTTTTCTTTTGAGACCGCCTGTCTTACTGCATTTCTTTTAATTTCGTAAAATCTTGCAAACATTTGATTTGGTTATGTATTAAACTCCCTAAGAGGAGTAACTTCATTTCTGATATATATATATATACATTTTATTTTGCACTCTTCAATATTATTTGGTTACACTTAATTTCAATTATACATGTATGTATGTATTATTTTGGTGGGATGTTACATTAATGGTATCAGAGCAGTTCGTCCTTAGGATGACCTGAGGGCTGTGGATCCATTGTGTTTCTTCTGCTCATGAAAGTTATTTGAGTTTAAAATAATAACTATAGTGAAAGGTTTTCAAACGTTTTTGTATTGAAATTTTGTGTGTGCTTGGGTGAATATATGTTCTAATTGAAAATCTTAGTATTAAGAATGAGAAGGTCTTGATAAAGTAGTGAGGGTGCACACTCATAACTGGATCGAGATGAGTCTCAATCTTAATTCCAAAGGTTTGATGTTTAGCATATATTGAATTCTGGTGTGAGCTATCTCATTCTCTTGAGTGTCTTTGTAATTGATTGGAAATGGCTGATTGGACTGGTGACTGCATACCAGTAGTTGTGCTGGTGTTATGCTTGATGTTATAAGCATTATGATTCTGTTGATGAGCTCAAATTCTTAATGATTTTGAGATGCTGACCTTTGTAAGGTCTAGCTGTTACCCCCCTTGAATGAATTGATTTCTTATCGATCTCATTCTTGTAGTTGTAGGGAATATAGGAATATTATAGTTTCAAAATCTGAAAACGAAGGAGATGGCACGTAGACCTTCTACCCCTCCCCAACCTTCTTCGGAGATGAGCCAGATTGCCAAGGCTATCGAGATGATGGCGACTGCCATCCAACAGCAGAATACGGTAATGGCCCAGATTCATCAGACTGTAATGAATCATTTGGAAACTGCTGGATCGGCTGCAACAGCTTCCCAGGTCAATCAGCCTCGGGAGCAGGTAGGGATGACCGAGTTCGTGAGGCACAACCCACCCATGCTCAGTGGGAGTGCTACCCCTGATCAAGCAGATCCGTGGACCAGGGAGTTACATGCCCTAGTGAGGAAGGCAAGGGTAGTGGAGACCCTGGAGAGGAGTGGTTCCAGAGTAATCAGATCACAACCAGGGGGTCCCTCCAGTGGGAAGGCCAAGGTACAGCACCCACGAAGCAAACCTTATGCGATACCTCCACCACCTCGGACAGGAGCAATTCCGCCCCAGTTTCAGCAGCAACAACCAGGGAAACCAAGATGTTTCCGTTGTGGTGGGTTACATAACGTCAAGGTGTGCCCCAAGAGGAACTCAGAGAAAGGGTGTTTCACATGTCAAGAGATGGGGCACATTTCTAGAGATTGTCCTAACAGAAAAAGGATGACTCAACCCGTTAGTTCCCAGCAGTTGAGGAATGGAGGCAGTCGACCTCAGGCAGCAGGGAGAGTGCTTGCCATGGCTGGAGCGGAGGCATCTCAGTCAGGTAACTTAGTACAGAATGTTGCTCTATAGCTGGTAGATACGTTATAGTTTTGTTTGATTCTGGAGAGACACACTCTTTTGTGTCAAATCGGTGTGCAACCGAGCTTGGGCCATATAGTGGAGGAGCTGTCGTTTGAACGATTGGCCTCTGCACCTGCTTCAAAAACAGGTTTTGACCTCCCTAGGTTGCTCTGAATGCCCAGTGGTAGTAGATGGAATGAAAGGAACAAGTGTGAGTTAGATTTGGTAGTACCAAGGTTTAGTCCCAGTTACGTATAAGTCATGGAGAGTAAATAAGCAAGAGGCTGGGGGTTTAAAGCTTAAGCATGTGTAACCATGGGAAGTACCAGAGTTAAATTCCAAGGAAGGAATTTTCTTTTGAAGCGTACAAGATGCTCATGTCAATGAAACAGCAGGAGATGGTTCTAGCTTAGGCTTCACGCAGAATGGATGCTGTTTGGCTGACCGGGATTTGAAAGAGGATTATGGAAATGGTGGGTTGAGATAAAAGGCTTCCGAAAATGTAAGCCTCCGAAGTTTTTGGCAAATAAGATGTAGATCGACCTGTGAATGTAGAAGGGAAGGAGGATATGGCTGTGGATAAGAATGAGGGTAGGCCGTGTTATGATGATGTTGAGTCTTTCTAGAGATGTAGTAAATTTCAGAATGATGGGTGTGGAAGGGATTGTGAGTGGAAATAGCCTGTGGTATCTGGGACAGAAGGAGAATAGAGTTATCCTTGGGCAAGAGATTCTGGAGGCAGAGGTGCGTTCGTTCTCGTATGCCTTCTGGATAGGCACCTGAAACCGACGTCAATGCATCCAACGTATACATTGAAGAAGAAGGTCGTAATGGGAACAGGAAGTCGAGTTGGCAAAAGGGGTCATAATAATAATTTGGAAGGTAACAGCAACAGAAACCTTGTCTTTGTAAGGTACAGAATTATGCAGCGGAGTAATGAATAAAAAGTGTCCCTTTTGGGAGCGTGGGAATTTGATCAGCAGTTGAGAAGTCGGTGAATGATTTGATCAAGATGCTGGAGTTGGCACTCTATGGGGCAGCATATCCCATGTACAGGGATGTAAAATGGATTTTGATGAAGTATTGAGGTAGGAAGAGTTGGTTCAATAGATCACCGAGAGGGTGAATCTGATACAGGACAGAATAAAAGTTTCTTAAGGTCAGCAAATGCCCTAGGCAGAGCAGAGGAGAAGACCTTTGGAGGTTGCTGTTGGGGTCATGTCTTTATGAAGGGGGACACCAGCCAAGGGTGTAGGGTAGGCGATCAGATCAAAGAAGCTGTCCCCTAAGTTTGTTGGGCCATATCGGATCTTAAGGAGGATAAGTCTAGTGGCTTATGAGATCGCCCCACCTCCCCAATTAGCAAGTCTACATAATGTATTCCACGTATCATAGCTAAGGAAGTCCCTTGCAGACCCTACTCACGTGTTGGGAGTGGACAACGTGAAGATCGGGTGATTCACCATGGGAATTTGAAGAAACCATGAGAGAAGCATATCCTTACCTCCTTCCTTGTAACCCAATTTTCGAGGACGAAAATTTTTCTTGTTGGGGAGATTGTAAGAACCTAGAAGTTTATATTGGAATAAAAGTGTTATATTATAAATAAATTCGAAGCACGTGTTTATTTAAATATAAAGGAAGGAATGTATAGCTGAGAAGCCTACGAGATCGCCGTTATTAAGCGGGTAGGCGATCTCCAACTTCTCTGGCACTTGAACGCCTATCGCCTAGCTTATGCTTGAACGCCTATCGCCTAGCTTATGCTTGAACGCCTATCGCCTGTGTGTACCTAGTAGCCTGTCGCCTAGAGTACACCTAATCGCCGAAACTACACTTAGTGTGTAGCCAAAATGTTGGATCAACCCTGGTACGTCCCAAAAGCCACGCGTATCAAGGTGTGGGTTAAACCTTGGATACGCTGGGCAGGCGAAGCTCTATACTTGAGCATAAGAGAATCATCCTTAACGTTACACGCTTGGGCGCACGAGGACTTGTGCTAATCAACTCTTGGAAGTGTGAAGCTACCGACGTCACCAAGCCTTGTGGAGAGAATACCTTGGATGTAACATAGTGGAATGAAGAACCTCCAGGAAGGCGTGGCGATGTGTCATCGAGCATCGCCAGGGCGCAAGGCATGCAGGATCGCCTGGGCGCGAGGGGCATGCGGGCATCATCAGGGCGAGAGGTCATCGGTTGTTAGCCTTCGTGCGAGAGGTCATCGGTTGTTAGCCTTCGCGCGAGAGGTCATCGGTTGCTAGCCTTCGCGCGAGAGGTCATCGGTTGTTAGCCTTCGCGCGAGAGGTCATCGGTTGTTAGCCTTCGCGCGAGAGGTCATCGGTTGTTAGCCTTCGCGCGAGAGGTCATCGGTTGTTAGCCTTCGCGCGAGAGGTCGTCGGTGGATAGTCTTCGCGCCTGTGGTCATCGGTGAAAAGGTCATCGCGCTACGTTAAGTTATACGCAGAGAACGTGGGACCCAGACATCCAGCATGAGACGTTCTGCACGCGCGCCACGTAGACGAAAAGGGTGGTTCAGAATAGTGACATCAGAATGTTGGCATGCGCGGGAGACACTCACGGTCGTACTGTTCAGAGCAGTGGCTGGCATGCACAAGCGACAAACAGTGGCAGTACTGTTCAGAGCAGTGGTTGGCATGCACCAGAGACAACAGTGGTAGTACTGTTCAGGGCAGTGGTTCTCAGACTTCTCTGCAGAGTGGGTGGTGGCAGCTGCTTTTGGAGGGATAAGTTGGTTTAAGTTACAGAAATCCACTGCTGAGAGAAAAGGAAGACATTGTTGTAGTCGAAGAGAGAAAGAGTGAGTTCCCTCCTCTCCATTTCTCTCCTTCACACTGCGATTCTAGTACACCTTCACGCGGGAATACGACAAGCGACAGCCACCATTGGAGCACTTGGGTGGTTCTCTGCAAGCTCTTCAAAACAGACACAAGAACAGAGTCAAGGCGTTCTTCAAGCTTCGTTGGATTTCGGAACTCCTGGTGTTTGCGCAAGTCCAGGTAAGGGAAGCTAGCCCTCTTTTTCCATACAAGCCACAGTGTAGCTATCTCTGAAGTGAGGGCGACGTGGTCGCCACTTCTGTTTTCACCTGCGTAAAATGCTCTGTTTGTGTGCTTGGGCGACGTGGTCGCCGGTTTTTAAACATAGCCTTTGAAATACCATGTTTTTGAACTAGACCGCCGGTTTTGGCGCTGTTTTACGAAATCTCTGTGTTTGATGTTGTTTTGAAACTACTTGAGATTTACATGAGATATTCGAAGATCTGAAGCTTTGAAATGTTTGTGGATGTGATTTGAATCATTCACTTGAATGGTAGGATGTGTTTGAATGCTGTGAATGTGGGATCGAGGCATAGTATTTTCAGGAAAGGAAATACCGTGTAAGATCTGTATAGGTGTATTGACTAGGGGCTTGTCTAGAAGGAGATATCCTGACTCTACTGAGATAATGAAATCACGTAGATGAAGTTATTCAGTTGGTGAGAGTCGAAGGAGGTTCGTATGAATGGGCGAGTTGTTCAAATGGGAACGAGCTCGGCCTGTTATACGAATTAACCTTGTCATACCGAGAGAATGGTAACAATGAGATGGTATATGCGCATGCTGTGTGGATTCACAGTGGTAGGTATGACAGGTGCAAATCTCTGGGCCTGAGTCAACACACGAGTCAAATTGGAAGTAGTGTCATGTGTCTATGCATGGTGGGTCAGTGGGAAAGTCTGACATGTGAAATGAGAAACTGGAATATTGATAGACACTTGATGCTGTGTTGTGAAATGGAATGACTATGGGAAATGTAGTGAATTTGTGATTTTGGGCGATCAGCTGAATGCTAATTGTAGTTCTACGTTTTACATGGATATTTTGGAACTTGGTTTACTTGGATTTTCATGTTCTTGATTTAAACTCCTTTTAAATTATCTAGCTTACCCTTTTATCTGTTATTGTGGTTGTTTTCTCAAAACTGTGATGATCGTGTAATTGTTACACGGGAGCAGATGATCTTCCAGGGAGTAGAGCTCCTCAGTGAGTGGTCGCCGGAAGGAGACCGCCTATCTCCGTCTCTATCGGGTGATCGCCGGTTTTCGTGTCCTGATAGAAGATCGCCCGTTTTGAGGTCTTCTGTTAGAGATCGCCGTTTTAAAGTTGGAGATCGCCGTTTTCTTTTGAGACCGCCTGTCTTACTGCATTTCTTTTAATTTCGTAAAATCTTGCAAACATTTGATTTGGTTATGTATTAAACTCCCTAAGAGGAGTAACTTCATTTCTGATATATATATATATATATACATTTTATTTTGCACTCTTCAATATTATTTGGTTACACTTAATTTCAATTATACATGTATGTATGTATTATTTTGGTGGGATGTTACATTTTGCTTGTTGGCTGTTGTTCTCTTTAAACTGTGATGATCGTGTATAACTTACACGGGAGCAGATGATCTTCCAGGAAGTAGAGCTCCTTAGTGAGAGGTCGCCGAGGAAGAGATCGCCGGTTTTCTATCTCTTGGTGGTGATCGCCGGATTTATGTCCTGCTAGCAGATCGCCTGTTTGGGCCTTCTGTTACCAGATTGCCGGTTCATGTGTGGAGACCGCCGGTCTTGTTGTTTTTGATTAAATTTCGTTAAATTTTGAAAACATTTGACTGGTTATGTATTAAACTCCCTAAGAGGAGCAACTTCATTACTTATATATATATTATCATTCTTCAATATTATTTGTTCACCTTATTTTCATTATACATGTATGTATGGCCTTATTTTGGCGGGATGTTACAAAGCTAGCCTTATTTCCAACGAAAATCCTTATATTCATGATTGAGATGATGGGGACGACGTGGTCGCCGGTTTTTCAACTGTTATTGTATAATCCTCTGTTTTTGAACGAGATCGCCGGTTTTGGCGTTGTTTTTCGAACTCCCCTGTTTTTGGTGTTGTTTGAAGCTGTTTGAGATTTAAATGTGAAATACATGTGATATTCGAAAATCTGAACCTTTGAAATGACTGTTGCTGTGATTTGGATCATTCATTTGAGTGGTATGATATGTGGAATGTCGTGAATGTGGGATCAAGACATAGTATTTTCAGGAAAGGAAATACCGTGTTGAGATTTGGTTATGGAGTGTATTGATCTGTAAGTATCCTGTGAATGAGGCGATCCTGACTCTGCTGAGATAATGGAATCACATCGAGGAAGTTACTCAGTTGGTGAGAGTCGAAGGAGGTTCATATGAATGGGTGAGTCGTGTGAAAAAGAACGAGCTCGGCCTGTCTTATGGATTAACCCTGTCATACTGTGAGAGTGATGAATTGAGATCGAGATTGTGTTGATGCGCATGGCTGTGGAAACATTACAGCAAATGAAGTATGACAGGTGCATGTCTCTGGATGCTAAGTTCAACGCACGAGTCTTCCGGAAGTAGTGTCAAGCGTCTTGTGTGATGAGTCAGTGGAAGTCTGACGTGTGAAATGAGAAACATTGTATTGGTAGACACTTGATGAATTTTGTGAGTTTAACGACCTTTGAGGAATTGTGCAATATGTGTTTTAGTTGATGGGTTACGTGTGTGTCTTTAATTTGTTTCATCTTGATTTTAACGTATAATATCTAAACTCTTTTTCAAATGTCTAGCTTACCCTGTGGTGTTTCTGTTGGTGTTGTGTTTGGCTCTTTCTTGAACCTGTGATGATCGTGTATAATTTACACGGGAGCAGATGATGTTGCAGGAAGCAGAGCTCCTCAGTGAGTGGTCGCCGGAAGGAGATCGCCTGGTTCTACTTCTGTTAGGCGATCACCCTTTAGCTGTCCTCTGATAGGAGATCGCCCTCTTCTGATAGGAGATCGCTTGCCTTGCTATTTTACTGTATTTTATTTGAGTTTAAGTTTTTGGAAAATTTGACCGATTATGTACTAAACTCCCTGTGAGGAGAAAACTTCATTACATATATATAATTATGTTCACTTCAAAATATTTGTTTACCTTTATTTCATTTTATAATTATTCCAAAGTATTTGGCGGGATGTTACATTAATGGTATCAGAGCAGTTCGTCCTTAGGATGACCTGAGGGCTGTGGATCCATTGTGTTTCTTCTGCTCATGAAATTTATTTGAGTTTAAAATAACAACTATAGTGAAAAGTTTTCAAACGTTTTTGTATAGAAATTTTGTGTGTGCTTTAGTGAATATATGCCCTAACTGAAAATCTTAGTATTAAGAATGAAAGGATCTTGATAAAGTGGTGAGGGTGCACACTCATAACTAGATCGAGATGATTCTCAATCTTAATTCCAAAGGTTTGATGTTTAGCATACATTGAATTCTGGTGTGATTTATTTCATTCTATTGAGTGTTCTTGCAATTGACTGAAAGTGGTTGTTTGGATTGATGGATTGTATACCAGTAGCTGTTCTGGTGTTTTGTTTGAGGTTATAAGTATTGTGATTCTGTTGATGAGCTCAAATTCTTAATGACTTTGAGATGCTGACCTTTGTAAGGTCTAGACGTTACCTCCTGAATGAATTGATTTCTTATCGATCTCATTCTTGTAGTTGTAGGGAATATAGAAACCCATAGTTTCAAAATCTGAAAACGAGGGAGATGGCACGTAGACCTTCTACCCCTCCCCAACCTTCTTCGGAAATGAGCCAGATTGCCAAGGCTATTGAGATGATGGCAACTGCCATCCAACAACAGAATGCAGCAATGGCTCAGAATCACCAAGCTGCCATGTACCACTGGGAAACCGCTCGGTCGGCTGAGACAAATTCCCACGTCGGTCAGCCTCAAGAACAGATGGGACTGACCGAATTCATGAGGCACAACCCATCCAAGTTCAGTGGGAATGCTACCCCTGATCAAGCAGATCCGTGGATCAGGGAGTTTCATGCCTTAGTAGAGAAGGCAAAGGTGGTGGAGACCCTGGAGAGGAGTGATTCCAGAGTAATCAGATCACACCCAGGGGGTCCCTCCAGTGGGAAGGCCAAGGTGCAGCACCCACAAAGCAAGCCTTATTCGAGACCCCCACAGCATAGGGCAGAAGCAGCACCGCCCCAGTTTCAGCAGCAACAACCCTGGAAACTTAAATGTTTCCACTGTGGTGGACCACACACAGCCAATGTGTGCCCCAAGAGAGATTCAGAGAGAAGATGTTTTGCCTGTCAAAAGACGGGACACGTTGCTAGAGATTGTCCTACCCAGAATAGGATGACTCAACCCAGTGGATCACAACAGTTGAGGAATGGAGGCAGTCGACCTCAGGCAGCAGGGAGAGTGTTTGCCATGTCTGGAGTGGAGACATCTCAGTCAGGTAACTTAGTACAGAGTGTTGCTCTATAGCTGGTAGATGCGTTAGAATTTTGTTTGATTCTGGAGTGACACACTCCTTTGTGTCAAGCCTGTGTGTAGCCGAGTTGGGCCTTCTAGTGAAGGAGTTACCGTTTGAACTGTTGGTCTCTACACCTGCGTCAGGACAGGTGTTGCCCTCTACAGTTTGCCCAGAATGTCCAGTGATAGTAGAGGGACGCAGATTCAAAGTAAGTTTGATCTGCCTACCTCTTCAGGATCTGGATGTTATCCTAGGAATGGATTGGCTATCTGCCAATCACATTCTCATAGATTGCGGTAGGCAAAAAAAAAAAAATTAGCGTTTCCAGATCTCCAAGAGTCAGATGTGATATCTGCTCAGCATGGGTAGTCGGAGTTGGGAGAAAGGGGCGAGGTGCTTCATGATCCTAGCTCGGTTGTGAGTGAAGAATGAAGAGGACGTAAGCAAGATACCTTGGTGATAGATTTCATGGATGTATTTCCAGAAGAAATATCTGGATTACCTCCTAAGAGAGAGGTGGAACTCTCTATTGTTTTGGTACCTGGAGCTGGACCAGTGTCAATGGCTCCAGCTGAGTTGATGGAATTAAAGAAGGAAGTGTAAGTTAGATTTAGTGTACCAAGGTTTAGTTTCAGCTACATATAAGTTATGGAGAGTATATAAGCAGAATGTTGAGGGTTTAAAGACTTAAGCATGTGTATCCATGGGAAGTACCGGGGTTAAGTTCCAAGAATGAAAGAATGAACTTTCTTTTATTTGAAGCTTGGGAGATGTTTATGTCGATGAAACAGCATGAGATGACTCTAGCTTAACCACAAGCTTAAAAGGAAAGAGGAGATATTGTATTTATGTCTAAAGTTCAATTAGACAGAGAAATTTGCTGAAAAATACCAAGTAGAGAAGTTACTGGGATAAGAGAGAAAGCTTCACGCAAAATGGATGCTGTTCTGTGGATCGTGATTTGGAAGATGAGTATGGAAATGGTGGGTTGAGATTTAAGGCTCCTGATGTAGTAAGTCTCCTGAACTTGGCAAATGAGGATGCAGTTCTGCCTGTGAACGTGGAAGGGAAGGAGGAAATGGCTATGGATAGAATAAGGGTAAGCCGTGTTATGATGATGTTGAGTTCTTCTAGCAATGTTAGTAAATTGCAGAAAGTTGGAGGTGGAAGCAGAACTTTCCGTGCCTTGTGTTTCTAATGGGATGGGATTTGCAGCTAATCCTTTAGATGGGCAGTTGTGGTTGTCAGCGTTTCGTTTCTGATTTTAGAAACAATGTTGCATTGTCAGCTGTATCTGTTCTTACAGGTCGGTGCTAGTATAGGGGTACTCTGGCGTGATGGTGGCATTGCAGAATGCTGATTTAGATGAAAAATCTGGAGTGTGTCTCCAAGGCTGCTGGAGGTCCAGAACGATGAGTTGTTCGATAAAGAGGGACCGCAGAAACTAGAGGAATGGGTCTCTTCGTTTAGAGTGGCAGCCACTGATTAATTTGGGTATGCGATGTTCAGACCGCTTAACAGTCAAGCCATGCTCTCCTGAACGCCATTCAGGTCGCCCTCTTGAGTTTGAATCAGCAGTGTATGCCTGGTGGTATGATGAGTGGCGGGAAGGTGTTGTGACTGCAGCTAATGTCGGTAGTAGATGGATCTTCGCCGGATTGCTCTACCTTAGAAAGTGAATCATCATCTCCCCAATTAGCAAATCTGCATAATGTCTTTCACGTGTCACAGCTGAGGAAGTACATGGCAGACCCTAGTCATGTGCTGGAAGTGGACGATGTGCAAATCAGGGAAGACTTGTCTTTTGAAGCAAAACCAGTCAGGATTGACAATCAGCAAAGTAAACAGCTCAGAGGCAAGACCATCAACATGGTGAAGGTGGTGTGGGATGGCAAATCGGGTGATTCAACTTGGGAGTTAGAAGAACCCATGAGAGGAGCCTATCCATACCTCTTTTCCTTGTAATTCAATTTTCGAGGACGAAAATTTTTCTTGTTGGGGAGAATGTAAGGACCTGTAAAATTGAATTGGAATAAAAAGGGATATATTTTAAATGAATTCTAAGTATGCTTGTATTTAAAATAAAAAGGAAGGAGAGTGTAGTTTAGAAGACTATGAGATCGCCGGTCGTCTTCTACACATGATCGCCAGGGCGCGAGGCATGTGGACGTCGCCAGGGCGCGAGAGGCATGCGGGCATTGCCAGGGCGCGAGGCATGTGGATGTCGCCAGGGCGCGAGAGGCATGCGAGCATCGCCAGGGCGCGAGGCATGTGGACGTCGCCAGGGCGCGAGAGGCATGCGGGCATCGCCAGGGCGCGAGGCATGTGGACGTCGCCAGGTCGCGAGAGGCATGCGGGCATTGCCAGGGCGCGAGGCATGTGGACGTCACCAGGGCGCGCGAGGCATGCGGGCAACGCCGGGGCGCGAGGCATGCGGGCAACGCTGGGGCGCGAGAGGCATGCAGGCGTCGTCGGGGCGCGAGGCATGCAGGCATCGCCGGGTCGCGAGAGGCATCGGTCGTCTCCCAGGGAGAGACATCGGTCGTCTTCCAGGGAGAGACATCGGTCGTTTGCCAGTATGAGACCTCAGTGGATAGTCATCGCGCGAGCGGTCATCGGTGGAAGGTTATCGCGCGATGTCGAGCTTCACACAGATAAGGTGGGGTCCAGACTCCCAGCATGGCACGTCCTGCACGCGTGCCACGTAGACAAAAAGGGTGGTTCAGAATAGTGACATCAGAAAGTTGGCATGCGCAAGAGACAACAGTAGTCGTACTGTTCAGGGCAGTGGTTGGCAGGCACAAGAGACAACCGTGGTCGTACTGTTCAGTGAAAAACGTACACTCAGGCTTTCCTGCAGAAGGGGTGGCAGCAGCAGCATGCGTGGACAGGTAGGCTTGGATTCAAAAACCCACTGCGGGGAGGCCAAGAACGTTTCAGTGGCTCAAGAGTGAACGAGTGTCTGCATCTTCATCCCTCCTTTTCTCTCCTTCGCACTGCGATTCAGGCATCTTCAAGCACCAGTGCGACGAGCGACGAGCGACGACTGCCCTTGGAGCACCTGGGAGATTCTCTGCAAGTTCTACGAACCAGACGCTAAAACAGAGCTAAGGCATCCTTTAAGCTCGGTGGGTCTTGGAACTCTTGGTGTTTTGCGCAAGTCCAAGTAAGGGAAGCTAGCCTTATTTCCAACGAAAATCCTTATATTCATGATTGAGATGATGGGGGCGACGTGGTCGCCGGTTTTTCAACTGTTATTGTATAATCCTCTGTTTTTGAACGAGATCGCCGGTTTTGGCGTTGTTTTTCGAACTCCCCTGTTTTTGGTGTTGTTTGAAGCTGTTTGAGATTTAAATGTGAAATACATGTGATATTCGAAAATCTGAACCTTTGAAATGACTGTTGCTGTGATTTGGATCATTCATTTGAGTGGTATGATGTGTGGAATGTCGTGAATGTGGGATCAAGACATAGTATTTTCAGGAAAGGAAATACCGTGTTGAGATTTGGTTATGGAGTGTATTGATCTGTAAGTATCCTGTGAATGAGGCGATCCTGACTCTGCTGAGATAATGGAATCACATCGAGGAAGTTACTCAGTTGGTGAGAGTCGAAGGAGGTTCATATGAATGGGTGAGTCGTGTGAAAAAGAACGAGCTCGGCCTGTCTTATGGATTAACCCTGTCATACTGTGAGAGTGATGAATTGAGATCGAGATTGTGTTGATGCGCATGGCTGTGGAAACATTACAGCAAATGAAGTATGACAGGTGCATGTCTCTGGATGCTAAGTTCAACGCACGAGTCTTCCAGAAGTAGTGTCAAGCGTCTTGTGTGATGAGTCAGTGGAAGTCTGACGTGTGAAATGAGAAACATTGTATTGGTAGACACTTGATGAATTTTGTGAGTTTAACGACCTTTGAGGAATTGTGCAATATGTGTTTTAGTTGATGGGTTACGTGTGTGTCTTTAATTTGTTTCATCTTGATTTTAACGTATAATATCTAAACTCTTTTTCAAATGTCTAGCTTACCCTGTGGTGTTTCTGTTGGTGTTGTGTTTGGCTCTTTCTTGAACCTGTGATGATCGTGTATAATTTACACGGGAGCAGATGATGTTGCAGGAAGCAGAGCTCCTCAGTGAGTGGTCGCCGGAAGGAGATCGCCTAGTTCTACTTCTGTTAGGCGATCACCCTTTAGCTGTCCTCTGATAGGAGATCGCCCTCTTCTGATAGGAGATCGCTTGCCTTGCTATTTTACTGTATTTTATTTGAGTTTAAGTTTTTGGAAAATTTGACCGATTATGTACTAAACTCCCTGTGAGGAGAAAACTTCATTACATATATATAATTATGTTCACTTCAAAATATTTGTTTACCTTTATTTCGTTTTATAATTATTCCAAAGTATTTGGCGGGATGTTACATTAATGGTATCATAGCAGTTCGTCCTTAGGATGACCTATCTTCTAGAATATTAGGATGATGGTGTGGTTTGACTAAAGTCAATACCCTAGGCAGCCCCACTTTTTGTATTTCCATCCATACCCTTTAAGCTTGCTCACCAAGGCTCCTAAATCTATAAATAAGGAGGCCTACCTCATGTATTTTCAAGATTAATATGAGTAAAGTTATGCTGCCAAATTTGTGCCAAGCTTTGCTCTCTCCTAGTTTCTAGGAATTGATCTTCATCTCCTTCACCTCACCAAGGGTTGGCCGAACCTCCCTACTCCCACACACATCATGCACCTTCAAGATCACCATCACTCCTAGGAGGGTCTTGCTCATTTCAACCATTGCTTCTGCACCATCTTCAACATCCAAGGAGAGCTCAACATGTGAAGGCCATCATTTGGTATCATGAGCATGGGGTTCTTCAAAGATGAGTAGTTCTTGGTCCTTTTTAATTTTGAGTTCTTCTTTAATCCTTGTTGTTCATCTTTGTTTTCCATACTTGTCTTGCTGTTTTTTAATTTTTAATTTGAATTGGTGTGCTGTTTGGAAATTCCAATTGGTGCATCTTGTTCAATTGTTCTTGAGCAATCTTTGTGCAATTTTTGGTAGGATTCCATACACCTTTGTGTTGCTGTTTTTCTTTTAGGTTTTGAGTCTTTATTGAAATTTTATTTTGGTTCATTTTATGCTCTTTGAGTCTTTAATTTTTGAATCTATATATGTTGTCTAAGTCATGTTTCTCCAAAATCTCATAAAATCATAAGTAGTACTTTGTTTGGCTTATTTGTTTCTTGATTTTGGGTCTAAAAGTTTGATTTGAATCTGCTGGGTTTTTGAGCTTTTGGTGCCTTTTTATTTTTAGGTTGAGTTCATATTTGTGTTTTAGTTCTACACAAATTCATTCACATCTTTTCCTTTGTGTCTTTTGGTATATCTTGTTGTTTTTTCCATTTTACCCAGAATCCCCTATTTTGCATCAACCTGTGCTGGCTGTTTTTGCTCAGAAAAATTATTTTGCCACATAGAAAAATTTTGATTCTCTGGAATATACAAGATTTAGGTGTTATTGAAAAGACAAAAAAAGAATCAGGTCAAAAACGAAATAGAAAAAAAATGAAAAATATTTTAAAAACTGATCCAGCATCTTGACCAAAGCGTTAGAGCTTCTCCTTCTAGAACCTCGTCCTCACCAGCTTCACGCCAATTACACCAATGACCTTCACCTGAAAGTCCTCCAAGAAACCTGAAAGAACAGTATGGCGCCTTTGCGGCCGATTGCGCTCCAACGCTCAAGTCAGTGATTGAATCAACAAAGAATCTTAAAGAAACTCAGAACCGTGTACAAGTGAATCACAACCAAAAATGAATCTCCCCCTTAATTCCGTTAAGAATTTCACATATATACCTGAGTCTTTCTCTCTCCTGACGGTTATTCCTCTTGACACGTGGATAACATTTGGTCATACATGTAAGGACCTGTAAAATTAAATTGGAATAAAAGGGTATATTTTAAATGAATTCTAAGTATGTTTTCATTTGAAATAAAAAGGAAGGAAAGTGTAGCTTAGAAGACTATAAGATTGCCTGGTTAGTACATAATCGCCGGTCGCCTACTACACATGATCGCCAGGGCGCGAGAGGCATGCGGGCAACGCCGGGGCGCGAGGCATGCGGGCAACGCTGGGGCGCGAGAGGCATGCGGGCGTCGTCGGGGCGCGAGAGGCATGCGGGCGTCGTCGGGGCGCGAGAGGCATGCGGGCGTCGCCAGGGAGAGACATCGGTCGTCTCCCAGAGAGAGACATCGGTCGTCTCCCAGAGAGAGACATCGGTCGTTCGCCAGGATGAGTCAGCGGTGGAAAGTTGTCGCGCGATGTCGAGCTTCACACAGATATAGTGGGACCCAGACTCCCAGCATGAAACGTCCTGCACGCGCGCCACGTAGACAAAAAGGGTGGTTCAGAATAGTGACATCAGAAAGTTGGCATGCGCAAGAGACACTCGCGGTCGTACTGTTCAGGGCAGTGGTTGGCATGCGCAAGAGACAACAGTGGTCGTATTGTTCAGGGCAGTGGTTGGCAGGCACAAGAGACAACCGTGGTCGTACTGTTCAGTGAAAAACGTACACTCAGGCTTTCCTGCAGAAGGGGTGGCAGCAGCAGCATGCGTGGACAGGTAGGCTTGGATTCAAAAGCCCACTGCGGGAAGGCAAGGAACGTTGCAGAGGCTCAAGAGTGAAAGAGTGAGTGCATCTTCCTCCCTCTCTTTTCTCTCCTTCGCGCTGCGATTCAGGCATCCTCAAGCACCAGTGCGACGAGCGACGTCTGCCCTTGGAGCACCTGGGAGATTCTCTGCAAGTTCTACAAACCAGACGCTAGAACAGAGCTAAGGCATCCTTTAAGCTCGGTGGGTCTTGGAGCTCTTGGTGTTTTGCGCAAGTCCAGGTAAGGGAAGCTAGCTTTATTTCAATAAAAGCTGTAGAATTGCTGTTTTCTGAAGTAAGGGCGACGTGGTCGCCGGTTTCATATTCTGTTTCGTTGATGCTCTGTTCTATGTGTTTGGGCGACGTGGTCGCCGGTTTTAAACCCCTTTTTCATGATGTTCTGTTCTTATGTGTTTGGGCGACGTGATCGCCGGTTTTAAATACAGATTTTGAACTCCCCTATTTAGTGTCGCTTTGAATTTGTCGAGATTGAAATGAAGAATGTATATGCTATTCGAAAACCTGATCGGTGGTATGCTTGTTACTGTGATTGGGATTGTTTGAGAAAAGATTCAAATGCTATATGATGGTACTGTGCTTTTACGTGTTGAATGATGCATTGGATGAATGTGAAAGAGTGATCAAAGCATAGTATTTTCAGGAAAGAAAATACCGTGTGGAGATTTATGAGGGTGTATTGATCTGTGAGTATCCTGTGAATGAGGCGATCCTGACTCTGCTGAGATAATGGAATCACATAGAGGAAGTTATTCAGTTGGTGAGAGTCGAAGGAGGTTCATATGAATGGGTGAGTCGTGTGAAAAAGAACGAGCTCGGCCTGTTATATGAATTAACCCTGTCATACTAGGAGAGTGAATATATTGAGATTCATTTATACGCTTGTGAATGTGTGTGATTTCACGGCGACCCTGTGAATGTGTGTGATTTCACAGTGGGGCAGTATGACCGGTGCTTGTCTCTGGATGCTAAGTTCAACGCACGAGTCTTCCGGAAGTAGTGTCAAGTGTCTTGTGTGATGAGTCAGTGGAAGTCTGACGTGTGAAATGAGAAACATTGTATTGATAGACACTTGATGAATTTTGTGATTTTAACGACCTTCGAGGAATTGTGCATTATGTGTTTTAGTTGATGGTTTACGTGGGTGTCTTTAATTTGTTTCATCTTGATTTTAAAGTATAATATCTAAACTCTTTTTCAAATGTCTAGCTTACCCTGTGGTGTTTCTTTTGGTGTTGTGTTTGGCTCTTTCTTAAACCTGTGATGATCGTGTATAATTTACACGGGAGCAGATGATGTTGCAGGAAGCAGAGCTCCTCAGTGAGTGGTCGCCGGAAGGAGATCGCCTGTTTCTACTTCTGTTAGGCGATCACCCTTTTGTTGTCCTCTGATAGGAGATCGCCCTCTTCTGATAGGAGATCGCCTGCCTTGCTATTTTACTGTATTTTATTTGAGTTTAAGTTTTTGGAAAATTTGACCGATTATGTATTAAACTCCCTGTGAGGAGAAAACTTCATTACATATATATAATTTTGTTCACTTCAAAATATTTGTTTACCTTTATTTCGTTTTATAATTATTCCAAAGTATTTGGCGGGATGTTACAATACACGTGTCACCATCTAGAGTACCTGCAGCTGAAATGTTACCTTCACTTTGCTCCTGCGACTAAGTTATCCACATAGGATGTAGCTTAGTGCATAGGCTACTCTGGGCACAACCTTAACATGGCGAGCTGGTTAACACTGGGTATCACGGCTCACACTACACATGGTGGCAGACATGCCACTTATCTTCTGTATTTAGACCATATAACAAGTGCTTACCAAGTCTTCTCAAATACCTGGCGATGTGCTCCTTTCGGCGACTTGTTAACCACCTGATCTCCTAATCTTCACACACGGCGATCATGTGCAATCTAGGCGATTACCGGTCTTCACACACGACGATAGGCGATTACTGATCTTGACACACGACGATAGGCGATTACTGATCTTCACACACGGCGATAGGCGATTACTGATCTGTGCTTCTTGCGTAACGCTCTCGCTGGGAGCCTAGGTCTCAGCTTAACTGTGTGTTAACAGGAAACCCCTGATGACTGATCAGTGCTTCTTTACCTCTCGCGCTCTGCTTCCAGGCGCTCATCGCGCTTTGCCTCCAGGCGCTCAACTGACACTGATCTGCGGGTGATGGTCCCTTAGCAACCGACCATTCTGAGTGATCTCCTCCCTGATTCACCTGCAACCCTCTACCACGTGTCACCCTGTGAACGGTCCACGTGCTCAACTGCTATTGACGTCATCGACTACCGATGACCGACCGGATCACAAGCCCCCCAGTCTCGAGCTGTGACTGGTCCAGCGAAAAGACTAAGAAATCGTCTTCTGGCGGTCTACAGGAGCGAACACTTTGGTACTAACGCTGTTTCATTCCTTCTTCTTCGCCTTCAGACATTCAAAGCATTTCTCTGTGAGACCCTTCGACTTCTTCAATCTCCAACCTTTGTGACACTTTTCTGATCATCCAAAGGTAACCTTTTTATCTCTTCTACTGATGACTGATAACCCCTCTCTAAGGAGGCACACCGATGACCGATCACTCGCTAATCCAAGCTGCCTGCAAGGTCCACTCCACGTGGCTTTGGTCCATGCTGTGGGACCCAGCTGACGTGGTTCACCCTTTACTATCTGTTCTCGACAACCGAGGTCTGGCCACTACAAAAACAGTGTGCAAATCTGGGCGCTCCAGTTGGCATAACTGAACACTGATTTTGCAAAATCATTAAAAAAAAATGGCTCATGCGTTTTGGGTGAAATCTGTCCCAGAATTTTTTTGAGATCTTGAAATATTTGCATATCAATTTTCAGAGGCAAATATTTAAAGGAAAGCTCAGTATAAATTGGGGAAAGTCACGTTTTCTGGCCACAACAGATTTTCAGTGGTGCTGTTTTTGTTTTTTTTAAATCTATTCTAGTGCTATTCTTAGGATTCACTTTGTGTGCCTACGTTTGTTTGAGTACCTTTATTTGCTTGTTTTATATTTCTTTGGAACTCTTTCTAGTTGTCACAAATTTTAACTCCATTTGGTGGTACTGTTTTTCTAATTAATTTGTTTCTTGCTTTAATCCTTTGGCCTCTAAATTTGGTGCTGGAATTGTTTCTCAATTGGTGCCTATTTGAGTAGAAATTTAACTTGAGTGAGGTCTAGCTTGTGTGATAGGTGCTGGATTGGAGAATTAATTTCCTAATTTTAAGAGGAGCCAAAGCAAGGGCAGCAAACAAATATTACCCAAAAGCACCACAAACACTTGGAGGGCCCAACAAAGAAAAGACAACCAAGGGAGTGCCAATAGCAAAACAAGGATCAACAAAGGGGGTTTTCTTAATCTTCTTTGCAACTTAACCTTGTTAATTACTTCTTTAATTACGTGATTAGACGGTGAGTGTGTCGTCAAGGGCTCCAAGTGTCCAAGAAGCCTCACCTAGGACCGACTAGTGTAGACTTTAATTGGTTTAGCATGTGTTAATTGTTTTTAATTGTTTTCCTTGCTTAATTAATTATGTTTGCTAATTGTCTTGCCTTGTTTAAGTTTGTTAATTTTTTTTGCTTGGTTATTTAGCTAGTTTGCATTGTTTTCTTGCATCAAAAAAAAAAAAAAGGATTTCTTCAACTTAATTGTGTTTTAAGTGGTTTACTAAGAGAAAACTTTGTGTGAAGACATTGAGGAATAGTCTTTGGCTAAAGCAAGGCTTGGTATTTAAGTAGTCCATTGTGACTCACCTCCCTTACCTGGAAGACTACCTTCTTTGACTTCCCTAAATTTTCTCAAGGTAAAATACTTCTACGCACAAAGCTTTAGTCATGTCTTCTTCTTCTCATTCTCCAAAGCCTATTGAAAATGAATTAAAATCTATGAAAACTCTTTTGGAAGAAGTTTCACAAGCCGTGCAAATGATTTCTTTTAGACAATTGGAGAATGAGTCTAAAATTAATGAGTTGACTAAAGCCCAAGAAGAGAAGTCACAAAAATCAAAAAAATCTCAAACTCATGCATCTCATTCACAAGTCCAAGAGTCTCTAGGGGAGGGAAGCCTTAGAATGTATGACTACTACCAAGCACCCCCTAGAAGAAATAGGCAAAGGGAGCAAGAGGGCCCAAGGGAGGTTAGAGTAGACCTACCTCATTTCCATGGTAAGGAGAGTGTAGAAACCTACCTAGATTGGGAGATGAAAGTAGAGCAACTCTTTGCTTGCCATAGGGTGAGTGAAGAACGCAAGGTACCTCTAGCCACCCTCAGCTTCCAAGGGAACGCCATGTATTGGTGGACCTCTCTCGAAAGAGAAAGACGTCTTCATAGGGAACCTCCAATTGAATATTGGAACGACCTTAGGGGAGCCCTAAGACGTCGCCACATACCCTCATACTACAATAGGAAGTTGATGGACAAGCTCCAAAGACTCAGGCAAAACAATATGAGTTGTACTGACCAAGTAGTCAGGTGTGATGACGTAATTGTGAGGTAATCCTATGGGCGTGCTTGAGGAGGACACGTGGATCAAGAAGAGTAAGAGAAAGGAAAGTGATCTCGCCGCGGACTCGAGCGTGGGGAAAATGCCTCGTCACTCCTTCGTCTAGCTTTCTAGCTGCTGCGCGTTCTGCAAGGAGGCTCCAGGAACCTTCGACGGAACTCCGAACGATGCCTGCAAAACACACAGACGGCGCCTCTAGCGGCCGTTGTAGCTCCGACGCTCAAGTCAGGCAACGGGAACACCAAAACTCTCTCTCGGATCTCTCTGTGTAAGACCCGTGTGTGTGTGCCCTCAGTCCTCTTTGATTCGAAAACTGAGTGTTCTTGGATTTGTGTTGTGTATTCTGAGGGAAAGACTGCATACCTGGTTTGGTGTTCCTCTTCCTCATATAAACCCGCGTAGCCCCTACAGGCTACCTCTAGGGCCACTTGATTACTCTGCACTGTCGTTTCTACTCCCCAGGGCTACCTTGCGTGCCAGCCTTCTTCACTTGAGTGCAAAGTCTGACAGGGGAGGCTGCGTGGGTACCTCTGTACCCCTCGACTTCTGTGCCTATCTGCCCTACCTATTCTCTGGGAACATCTTCACCGTCCACGTGGCAGACATGCAACCCCACTGGGAGACTCTAACCTTGATGGGTTCTTGTCCCAGCAGGATTCTGCATCTAACTGCGTCTTCTCATCTTCATGCGTGGTCGTCTCGCGACTAAGGCCATTCCCTGCCTCTGGGTGCTTTACTGATCATTGGTTGCGTTGTTCACATCGCGGGGCCGATGTCACCTCGACACACACCGATGACCAAGGTATCTCTCATCCTGACCGATGTCCGATGGCGCTTCTTCACGTTGTCGTGCTCTGCTTATGGAATCAGGTGAGGTCCTTGAGTAACGTTCTCGCTGGGAGCCTGGGTCCCAGTTTAACACGTGTTGGCAAGGAACCCCCGACGACTGATCACTCTGCATGCACCGATGACTGATCACTCTGTATATACCGATGACTGATCACTCTGTATACACCGATGACTGATCGGTGCTTCATCACTCTTGCGCTCCGCTTCCAGGCGCTCATGTAGGAGCCAATCTCCACCCTGGTTCATCTGCTATCTCATGCCACGTGTTGCTCTGTGACTGGCCCACGTGGTCATCTGCTGCTGACGTCATCAGATACCGATGACCAACCGGATCAGAAAGTGTAGCTTAGAAGTCGATGAGATTGTCGTTTGTTGAAGAAGGCGGCGGTCTCCGATTTCTCTCGTATGTAATCAGTAATCGCCTAGATTGCACATGATCGTCGTGTGTGAAGATTAGGAGATCAGGTGGTCAACAAGTCGCCGAAAGGAGAACATCGCCGAGTATTTGAGAAGACTTGGTAAACACTTATTATATGGTCTAAATACAGAAGATAAGTGGCATGTCTGCCGCCAAAATAGAGAAGATAAGTGGCATACCTGCCACCATGTGTAGTGTGAGCCGTGATACCCAGTGTTAACCAGCTCACCATGTTAAGGTTGTGCCCAGAGTAGCCTGTGCACTAAGCTACTCCCTGTGTGGATAACTTAGTCGCAGGAGCAAAGTGAAAGTAACGTTTCAGCTGCAGGTACTCCAGATGGTGACACGTGTATGACCAGATGTTATCCACGTGTCAAGAGGAATAACCGTCAGGAGAGAGAAAGACTCAGGTATATATATAGAATTCTTAACGGAATTCAGGGGACGTTTTTTTTTTTCATTTGTGGTGATTCACTTGCACACGGTTTTGAGTTTTCTCTGAAATTCTTTGTTGATTCGATCACTGACTTGAGCGTCGGAGCGCAACCTGATAGGTTGTTCTTCATGACCATTTGTTCTTCTTAAAATATGAGGTAAAAAGGTGGTGGAAGCTATGGATGATATGGGTCAAGGATGACTCATATAGAGCTATGGGTTCCTTGTAGGTGCATGAAAGGTATGGAGAGTGATAGGTTAGGCCAAATCACTTGGAGGAAGGTGAAGATGAAGATCAAAGTGTCTAACCTAGAGAGACTAGACAAAGAGTAGAAGCTAGCATAATTTTGGCAACATTTACTCATATAAATTGATCTTAAAAAAACATGAGCCAAAGCACCCTATTTATAGGAGATGGTGCCTTGGAGAGTAAGGAACAAGGGTAGGATGGGGAATACATAAAAGAGGGGGCTGCTAGGGTGTTGACTAAAGGTCAATGCAGCCCCTTAGCATGCTTCTAGAAGGTAGGGCTACATTCCTACCCTAAAAGGCCTAGGTACAAGCTAAATTGTTAAATACACCCCCGATTGTGCTAAATGAACCCTACTCTACTGAAATTATAAATAAACTAAAATTAATTTATGCTCAGCTCCCATGGCTTGGGCTTTACTCCTTGTAGTCCTCTGAAGGGTCTTTGAATATGTAGAGAAAAGTTTCTCTGCCATCAGTAGCAGAGTCCCACTCTTCTTGAATCCTCTTTGCCATGGACCTAGTTGTTGGGCCTGAGCTTAGGCCTCTTCCATCACAACCGGCCGCAGAGGCGCCATACTGTTCTTTTAGGTCTCTTTGAGGATTATCAGGTGAAGGTCATCGGTGTACTTGGCGTGAAGCCGGAGAGGATGAGGTTTGAAAAGGAGAAGTTCTAACGCTTTGGTCAAGAGGCTGGATCATGAGTGTTGAGGAGTATAGACAAAAAATGGAGCTCTACATGATAAGAGCCTCCATTAGAGAAGAGGAGCTTATCACCATAGCTAGGTTCCTTAGTGGCCTCTCACTTGAGATAAGGGATAGAGTAGAACTCCTTCCATACCAAGACTTGAATGACTTGGTCCAACTTTGCATTAAAGTTGAGCAACAAAATTTGCGCAAAACTTCAAGTCTAAAGGTTGGATCCTACTCTAACTTCTATCCCAAGAGAGAATATAGAAGGGAGGGTAGTACATCAAAAGAAAAACCTAGGGAAACTACCAAACCCTTAGCCAAAGATGCCTCCACCCCACCCATCCGAGCTAGGGACGTTAAGTGCTTTAAGTGCCATGGAAGAGGGCATGTGCAAGCACAATGCCCAAACCAAATGATGGAGGACGGCTAGTCACACCCTCTCTAGTGCCAAGACGTGAGCTTGAAAGGATAGATCAAGAGCTTCTAGACCAAGAGGAAGACTGTCTAGCACCTTGCATGCAGCGTCTAGGACCTATCACAAGGTCCATGGCCAAACAAATCCAAGAGGAGACGGCCCAAGCTAAGGATGGGAGAGAAAGATACCTATACATGTTGCAAGAAGGCCCATCATGAAATTAGCTTAGTTTATATGGTGTAAATAGCATTTTTCTTTCAAGACTTGACCTATCTTGCTTGGCAAGTTTGTGCCCACTTTTGCATTTCATTTCAAACACATTTGGTTAGCATCTAGGGTAACATTTAAGGTACTCCTTAGCTTATAAAAGGGGTAGCCTCCTTCATGAAACTTAAGATTAATTTGAGTAAAGTTATGCTGCCAAATTTGTGCCATACTTACTCCCTTGCCTAAATCTCTTGATTTATGGTTTTAATCTTCACTCCTTCACCACCAAAGAGAGTTGGTCAAACCTCTCTCATTTTCATACACTTCATGCACCTACAAGCCACCACCACTCTTAGGAGGGCTTGACCCATTTCATCCATTGAACTTCCGCTGCATTCATCACCCAAAACGCACCATGAAGAACTCAAGAATGCCACCATTTGGTATCATGAGCTATGGTCCTTCAAAGACGAGTGTCTCTTCATTTTATTTTTTTTGAGTTCTTCTTATATTCAAGTTGTTCATCTTGGCTCCAAGTTGTCTTGCTGTTTTTTGCTTTTTATTTTTGCATTGGATGCTATTCTTGGCATTTCAATCGGTAGAATTGTTCAATTTGTGCTTGAGCATCTCTTGTCAAATTTTTTTGTAGGTTTCTTGCTATATTTGTGTGGCTGTCTTTTATTTTTAGGTATTTGAGTCTTGCTTGTTTTTATTTTCTTTTGGGTCATATGATGCTTTGAGTCTTTTTATTTTATGAATCCATATGTTTTGTCTAAGTCATGTGTTTCCAAATTTGTCATCAAAATCTTAGTGGTACTTGTTCTTGATGATTTGGTTTCTTGCTTTATTTTGGGTCCAGCTTTTATTTTTCTGTTTTGGATGATCTTTTGGTGCATTTTTCTTTTAGTTTGAGTTCATATTTGGGTGTTAGATCCACGCAAATTCCTATATCTTCACTCCATTGTGTTCTTGAAAATTTTCTTTGCTGTTTTTGGTTCCAGCTTTAGGATCCCCTGTTTTCACTGCAACTGGCCTGGCTGTTTTTATGTGTTAAAATTAAATACGTCACAATAAATTTATGAGCCTCTGGATTTGAGTCATTTGAGATCTTAGCAAAAGAATACAAAAATAATCAGTTGAAAAGGACAAATAGAAAAAAAATGATAAATCATACAAAAAAAGTGTGCAATCTGTTGTTCCAGCTGGCGGAAAATGAGCACTGGTAGTAAAAAATTTATCAAAATTAATTGGTGCATTCGTTTGGCGTCAAACCAACTCCAAACGTTTGTTAAGATCTTGACCTAATTGTGTCTCAAATTTCAAAAGCAAAGTCAAAATATCCAGCTCAGTACACACGTTTTAAGTGACGCTTTTTGTGCCAGGGAAACTTTTTCAGTAGTGCTGTTTTGGTTTTTCAAATCAATTCTAGTACCATTCTAGGATTCCTTTTGTGTGCCCACTTTATTTGTGTACCTTTTATTTGCTTGTCACATTTTATTGCAACTCTTCCTAGTTGTGTCACATTATAACTCCATTTGTGTGGTCCTATTTTTTGCAATTAATTTGTTTCTTGCTTTATTTCCTTGACCTCTAAGTTTTTGTGGTGGATGAAATTTTCATTTGGTGCTTGTTGAGTGAGATTTTCACATGGGCTGTCCAGCTTGCTTAATAGGTGCTGGAATGAGGATTTTATTGACCTAATTTCAAGAGGAACAAAGGCCAAAGGTGCAGAAACAAATATATACCACAAATACCCATACACTTTGGAAGGCCCAACAAGTAGAAAGACAACAAAAAGGGGGGGGTGCATATAGTCAAGCAACAAAGGGAGTGTTCTTTAACTTTCTTGCAAGATTAACTTTGTAAGGACCTGTAAAATTAAATTGGAATAAAAGGAATATATTTTAAATGAATTCTAAGTATGTTTTTATTTAAAATAAAAAGGAAGGAAAGTGTAGCTTAGAAGACTATGAGATCGCCTGGTTAGTACATAATCGCTTGTCGCCTAGACTACACATGCGGACGTCGCCAGGGCGCGAGGCATGCGCACATCGCCGGGGCGCGAGGCATGCGGGCATCGCCAGGGCGCGAGGCATGCGGGCATCGCCAGGGCGCGAGAGACATGCGGGCATCGCCAGGGCGCGAGAGACATGCGGGCATCGCCGGGGCGCGAGAGGCATGCGGGCATCGCCGGGGTGCGAGAGGCATGCGGGCATCGCCAGGGTGCAAGAGACATGCGGGCGTCGCCAGGGATAGACATCGGTCGTCTCCCAGAGAGAGACATCGGTCGTCTTCCAAGGCGAGACATCAGTCGTTCGCCAGGATGAGTCAGCGGTGGAAAGTTGTCGCGCGATGTTGAACTTCACACAGATAAGGTGGGACCCAGGCTCCTAGCATGAAACGTCCTGCACGCGCGCCACGTAGACAAAAAGGGTGGTTCAGAATAGTGACATCAGAGTGTTGGCATGCGCAGGGACAACCGTGGTCGTACTGTTCAGGGAAACGGTTGGCATGCGCAAGAGACACTCGTGGTCGTACTGTTCAGGGGAACGTACACTCAGGCTTTCCTGCAGAGTGGGTGGTGGCAGCAGCATGCGCGGACAAGTTGGTTTAGAATCAAAAACCCACTTCTGAGAGGGAGAACGTTGCTGTGGTTCAAGAGTGACAGAGTGAGTTCACCTTCATCATTGTCTTTTCTCTCCTTCGCGCTGCGATTCAGGCATCCTCAAGCACCAGTGCGACCAGCGACGACTGCCCTTAGAGCACCTGGGAGGTTCTCTGCAAGTTCTACAAACCAGACGCTAAAACAGAGCTAAGGCATCTTTAAGCTTCGGTGGGTTTTGGAGCTCTTGGTGTTTTGCGCAAGTCCAGGTAAGGGAAGCTAAACTTATTTTCAACGAAAACCTTATATTCGATGATTGAGATGATGGGGCGACGTGGTCGCCGGTTTTCAACTGTTATTGTATGATCCCCTGTTTTTGGACGAGATCGCCGGTTTTGGCGTTGTTTTTTGAACTCCCCTGTTTTTGTGTATGTTTGAAGTTGTTTGAGATTTAAATGTGAAATGCATGTGATATTCGAGAATCTGAACCGTGGAATGAATGTTGTTGTGACTGAATCGTTCTTTAAGTGTTATATGAGGTGATGAATGTTTGAATGTGGGATCAAGACATAGTATTTTCAGGAAAGGAAATACCGTGTTGAGATTAGTTATGAAGTGTATTGATTAGTGAGTATCCTGTGAATGAGACGATCCTGACTCTGCTGATATGATGGAGTCACATAGATGAAGTCATTCAGTTGGTGAGAGTCGAAGGAGGTCCATATGTATGGGTAAGTCGTTTGAAAGATAACTGACTTGACCTGTTATATGGATTAACCCTGTCATACTGTGAGAGTGATGAAATTGAGATCGAGATTGTGTTGATGCGCATGGCTGTGGAAACATTATAGCAATGAAGTATGACAGGTGCAGGTCTCTGGATGCTAAGTTCAACGCACGAGTCTTCCGGAAGTAGTGTCAAGTGTCTTGTGTGATGAGTCAGTGGAAGTCTGACGTGAGAAATGAGAAACATTGAAATTGATAGACACTTGATGAATTATGTGAATTGAATCTAATTTCTCTTTAAAATATCTAGCTTACCCTGTGTTCTTGTGTTGTGGATGTTTTCTTAAACCTGTGATGATCGTGTATGACTTTACACGGGAGCAGATGATGTTGCAGGAAGTAGAGCTCCTCAGTGAGTGGTCGCCGGAAGGAGATCGCCTGTTTCTATTTCTGTTAGGCGATCACCCTTTTGCTGTTTTCTGATAGGAGATCGCCCTTATCTGATAGGTGATCGCCCTTTCTGTTAGGAGATCGCCTGTCTTTCTATTTTACTGTATTTTGTTTAAGTTTTTGGAAAATTGACTGATTATGTATTAAACTCCCTGTGAGGAGAAAACTTCATTACATATATATAATTATGTTCATTTCAATATATTTGTTTACCTTTATTTCATTTTATAATTATTCCAAAGTATTTGGCGGGATGTTACAAACTTTCTATTAATTACTTGTTAATCACGTTTTAGACGGTGAGTGTGTCTTCAAGGGCTCCAAGTGTCCAAGAAGCCTCACCTAGGGCCGCCTAGAATTAATTGTTGCTATTTCAATTTCTTTGGGATTTGCTTAATCTTGTTTAATCTTGCTATTTGCGCGTTTTGTTTTGGGCTTTGCATAAGCTTTCATTTGCATAAAAAAAAAATTTGTTTTCTCATTGTATTCTAAGTGTTTAACCTAAAGAGAGGATTGTGTGAAGATTTTGAGGGATAGTTTTTTGCTAAGGCAAGACTTGGTACTTAAGAAGTCCTTTGTGACTCACCTCTCTTACCTGGAAAGCTACCTTCATTAACTTCCCTATTCTTTCTTGAAGAAGAACATTTATATACACAACGTTTTAACCATGTCTTCTCATGCATCCAAGTCTAGTGATAGTGATGAAAAGTCCATTAAATCACTTTTGAAACAACTTGTCAAGGATGTACAACATCTTTCATATAGACAATTGGAAAATGAATCTAAAATCAATGATTTGGCTAGAGCAAGGAAAGAGAAATCACAAAATTCAAAAAAATCTCATTCACATGCAGCTCATTCTCAACTCCAAGAGTCTCTAGGAGAGTTAAGCATTAGAAACCATGAGTATTACCAACCACCACCTAGAAGACTTAGGCAAAGAGAGGAAGAAGCCCCAAGGGAAGTAAGGGTAGACCTACCACATTTCTATGGTAAGGACAATGTAGAAGTTTACCTAGATTGGGAAATGAAAGTGGAACAACTCTTTGCTTGTCATAGGGTGAGTGAAGAGAGAAAGGTACCCTTAGCCACCCTTAGTTTCAAGGAAATGCCATGTATTGGTGGACCTCTCTAGAGAGAGATAGATGTCTTCATAGGGACCCTCCCATAGAGTATTGGAATGACCTTAAGGGAGCCCTAAGATGTCGCCACATACCTTCCTACTACCATAGGGAGCTAATGGACAAGCTCCAAAGGCTCCAACAAAAGAACATGAGTGTGGAAGAGTATAGGCAAAAGATGGAGCTATACATGATGAGAGCCTCTATTAGAGAGGAAGAGGTCACCACCATATCTCGGTTTTTAAGTGGACTCAACCTTGAGATAAGAGATAAAGTAGAGCTTTTTCCTTACCAAGACTTGAATGATTTGTTTCAACTTTGCATTAAAGTTGAACAACAAAATTTGCGCAAAAATTCAAGTCAAAGGGTGGGAATCTACTCTAACTCCTATCCCAAGAGAGAATATAAAAGGGAGGGTAGTACATCTAGAGAAAAACCAAAGGAAACTACCAAGCCCATAACCAAAGACACCTCTACCCCACCCATCCGAGCTAGGGACATCAAGTACTTTAAGTGTTTTGGAAGAGGACATGTGCAAGCCCAATGCCCAAACCAAAGGACCATGTTTTTAATAGGCAAGGATTAGTACACTAGTGGTGAGGATGAGCCTAGTGTAGAAGAAGAAGAAGGGGGAGAGGATGAGAGGGTTAGTCCTTTAGAAGGAGAATTACTCATGATTAGGAGAACCCTCAACAATCATCCTAGCACATCCATGGAAACACAAAGAGAGAACATCTTTCACACAAGGTATAATGTTTTAGAAAATATATGTTCTCTTATTGTGGATAGTGGATCAAGTTGCAATTGTTGTAGCTCTAGGATGGTTGAGAAGCTCAATCTACAATTAGTTCCTCATCCTAAGCCATACAAGTTGCAATGGATCAATGAGAATGGGGAACTAAGTGTAGATAAGCAAGTGGAAATCAAGTTCTCCATAGGTCACTACAAAGATAAAGTTTTATGTGATGTAGTACCAATGGAAGCTTGCCATATCTTGTTAGGTAGACCATGGCAATTTGATAAAAAAACCTTGCATGATGGTCTAACTAATGAGATTTCCTTCACCCATAGGCAAAAGAGATTTGTACTTAGTCCCTTCCCACATTCTCAAGTGGTGAGAGACCAAATACAAATGAGAGAAAAGAGGGATGAAGAAAATAAGAGAAAGAAGAAAGAAAAACAAAGAGAGATAGAAAAAGAGAAAGTTCTTAAGGATAGAAAGGAGTGGGAGAAGAGTGTTCCTTCCCACATGGTTGCTCAACAGGAAAGATCTTTTGAAAACATTTTGGAAAACTTGCTTCTTGTTGAACAACCAAGCCTTGTTTTTTGTAAGGGAACACTTGCATGCACTGCCACAAGTAGTGAACTTATGAGTCTACCTCCTCAAGTGGAAAATCTTTTGAGTGAATTTGATGATGTATTCTCTAGTGAGGGGCCCAATGGACTCCCTCCCATTAGAGGTATAGAACACCAAATTGACTTTATCCCGGGGGCTAGCCTACCAAATAGGCCAGCTTATAGAACTAACCCCGAGGAGACCAAGGAGATAGAGTCACAAGTTCAAGACTTGTTGGAGAAGGGTTGGGTTCAAAAGAGCCTAAGTCCTTGTATTGTACCTGTCTTGTTGGTGCCCAAAAAAGATGGAAAATGGCGCATGTGTTGTGATTGTAGAGCAATCAACAACATCACCATCAAGTATAGGCATCCAATCCCAAGGCTTGATGACATGCTTGATGAATTGCATGGGTCCACCATGTTTTCCAAAATTGACCTTAAAAGTGGATATCACCAAATTAGAATTAAAGAAGGTGATGAGTGGAAAACTGCTTTTAAGACCAAATTTGGACTATATGAGTGGTTAGTGATGCCTTTTGGACTCACTAATGCACCTAGCACTTTCATGAGGCTTATGAATCATGTCTTTAGGGATTGCATAGGTAAGTATGTAGTAGTCTATTTTGATGATATCTTAGTATATAGTCAAAGCCTAGAGTCCCACCTAAGTCACCTTAAGGAGGTTCTTTTAGTGCTTAGGAAAAATAGTTTGTTTGCCAATATAGATAAATGCACTTTTTGTGTAGATAGTGTAGTATTTTTAGGTTTCATAGTCAACCAAAAGGGGGTGCATGTTGACCCCGAGAAAATCAAAGCCATCCAAGAGTGGCCCACTCCACAAAATGTAAGTGATGTAAGAAGTTTCCATGGGTTAGCTAGCTTTTATAGAAGGTTTGTGCCTAATTTTTCAAGTCTAGCTTCTCCTTTGAATGAACTTGTGAAAAAGAATGTTGCATTTTGTTGGAATGATAAGCATGAGCAAGCCTTCCAAAGGCTAAAAGCTCAACTCACCAATGCACCAATTCTAGCTCTCCCAAAATTTTCCAAAACTTTTGAGATAGAATGTTATGCATCGGGAGTAGGCATAGGTGCGGTATTATTGCAAGGTGGTCACCCCATTGCATATTTTAGTGAAAAACTCCATGGTGCCACCCTCAATTACCCCACCTATGACAAAGAGCTTTATGCTCTTGTGAGAGCCCTAAAGACTTGGGAACACTACCTTGTGACCAAAGAATTTGTAATCCATAGTGATCACGAGTCTTTAAAATATCTAAAGGGCCAACACAAGCTCAACAAGAGACATGCTAAATGGATGGAATTTCTTGAACAATTTCCTTATGTAATCAAGTACAAGAAAGGAAGCACCAATATTGATAGCATTCCTATGAGCTCTTCTTTGGATTTTGGAGTTCCTTGGTGATGATGGATGCGGAAGCTTATGGAGGAGGTGAGAAAGGCCTTCCTAGGAAGCATGGGTGCCTTGAAGGTGCATGAAGAGTGAGGAAATGGGGAGGTTTGGCCAGCCCCTTTGGTAGTGATGAATTGAAGACTAAAACCTAAGTGTTAGGCAAGGAGTAGTGTATGGCACAATTTGGGCAGCATAACAATACTCTATTTAATCTTGAAAATACAAGGTGTAGGCTCCTCCTTTTATAGGCTAAGGAGGACCATAATGCAACCCTAATGCTAGCCAAATGAAATGTAAATGTGAAGCACATGGGCCACATGGAAAGTGTGAGCACATGGGGAGGGGTGTGTCTAGTTTGTAAGTTCACCCCCTCCATGGGCTTTCTAGAATAGTGGGAAGGTTAACTTCTCCTTAATTCTAATGTGCAGAAAAATAAACATTTGTCCACATGGCTATGCTATTTACACCCCAATTAAAGCTAAACTACATTTGATGGGCCTTCACGGAATATGTGCTAGTATGCCACTCTCCCATTCATAGCTTTGATCCAAGTCTTCTTGTCCTAGACGCTTCTAGCTTGGCCTTCTCGTCCTAGATGCTCCTAGCTTGTCTTAGACGCTCCTAGCTTGGTCTTAGACGCTCTTGACTTGGCTCTTGCCTTTCATGGAAGGTTGTGCTTGGCCCTCTTCCATCATCCCCTCCCTCTTGAAAAAGGATTTGTCCTCAAATCCCTTGCTTTGTCTTCAACTAGGGGGATGGATGGGGATGGATGGTGTCCATCATCTCCTCCTCCTTTGAGAAGATCTATCCTCAGATCTACAGATTTGATCTCGGATAGCAGCCTATTGTTTCGGCAAGGCTTGTCCTCCCGGATCAAACGTCCACCTATGGAAATCATCAAACAAAGTAAAGGTGTTAGTGTGAGCAATTGGAGAGAACTTAATTGTATGAAGTTGCCATTTTTGTTTTTCTTTTGTTTTTGGCAACTTTGTACAATATTTCTCTTTTGATGGTTGTATGTGTTCTCTAATCCTCTTATGTATTTGAAAATTTTCAATATTGGTTACCTTTTCCTTAGGCACAATACCTTTAGGAAAGGGTAACAACTTAAAAAGCGAAAGAGGATTAAGTCCACATGAAATTTCAAATGTAGAAATATTAGTAGTCTTGTGGACTACTCCATTGTATGCATGCTCAAAAGGATACTCATCCCAAGAATTGTGATTGTCTTTCATGATTTCTCTAGGCATAGTAAAAAGAGCTATGTTTTCAATTTTATTTTGACCATTCTTTTGAGGATAAAAATTTGAAGAGTACAACTTAATTTCAAGTTTTTCTAAAAGATTCCTCAAATGATGGTTTTCAAATTTTGGAGCTCTATCCAATACTATGCTTGAAGATAAACCATGAAGACTTGTCACTTCTATATAGAAGAGATTATCCATATCCATAAAAATGGAATCAAAACCTTTTGTTGTCCTAGGAAGCTCTAAGATAAAATTGAGGTTTATGTCTTCCCAAGGATCATTTGCAAAAGGTAAAGGAGTATAGAGTTCATGAGACATCACCTTAGGTGTATTTTTAAAACAAGAAATGTATCTAGGGTAATGTCTTTGAACATCTTTTCTCATGGGTGACAAAAGTTTTCCTTTTAAAAGCTCTAGAGTTTTATCAACTCTAATTTGGTCCATGAGTTCTCCTTCATGAAGAATTTTTCTCTTATGTGTAAAGATAGTCTCGTTGTTACAACCATTGTTTATGAGAAGTTGCACACTTGGCAATGGTTGTCTCAATAGGACATGACAAGTTTCTTTAGGCACTACTTCACATAAAAATTTGTTTTTGTAGATGCTTGTAAATAACTTGACATTCACTTGGTGATATCCTAGCACATATGAGAAATAATCCACTTTATCTTTATCTATGCAAGCTTCTTTTAAAGACTCTTTTTTTGTTACTATGCTTGCAAGTGTTCCTTTACAAAAGGTGTAGTGGCCAGACCTTGGTCGTCGAGAACAGATAGTAAAGGGTGAACCACGTCAGCTGGGTCCCACAGCATGGGCCAAAGCCACGTGGATTGGACCTCGCAAGCAGCTTGGATTAGCAGGTGATCGATCATCAATGTGTCCTCTCAGAGAGTGGTGATCAGTCATCAGTGTGTTCCCTCAGAGAAGGGTGATCGGTCATCAGTGTGTCCCCTCAGAGAGGGGTGATCAGTGTTCCCTCAGAGAAGGGTGATCGGTCATCAGGGTTTCCCCTCAGAGAAGGGTGATCAGTCATCAGTGTGTTCCCTCAGGGAAGGGTGATCAGTCATCGGTGTGTTCCCTCGGAGAAGGGTGATCGGTGTGCCTCCTCAGAGAAGGGTGATCAGTCCTCGGCAAACGCTAAGCTTTGGCATAAGAGATTTATCCTTAGAGTTGCATGTAATGGCACGTGAGGGGTTTAAGGGCCCGTGGGAGATTAGTTTAAATCATAAGGATAGACCCCGCAACGTGAGGGTTAACAATATGTTGTGATATTCGCTCATAAAGATAATTGCTTAAAGATAGAAGGTTACCGCCATACACGCCAGAGGATTAAGAGATAAAAGATATTGTTCCTAGTAATATTTCATTGATATGCAGGTGGCGGCAGTAGCACTCCAAATATACAAAGATACGCTGTTAAAGATTACGCACGTATAACAGCATTCTCTCACTCACTAAATATTTTCCTGCTAAAGATAAAGTTCCATGCAGGGAAAGTTGGTTACAAGAGATAACCTAATGACTCCCTATAAAAGGGGCTTAAGGCTCCAGGGGAAGGTACGCAGTTTTTGAGACTAACACTCTTTTACTATACACTTGGTGTTTATTGCCCTAGTTTTGACTTGAGCGTCGGAGTGCACACGGCCGCGAGGGCGCCTCTCTTTCTTTCTTTTGCAGGCAAGCTATTTTACAGTGAAGGAGGAGGAAGAAGGTGCTAGCGATCGTAGAGTTTGACCAACAGCAAGTCAACCGGCAAGAACAAAAGGAAAGGCTAGGTTGTTCAACGAGACGCATATTTTCAAAGGTATTTTTAAATCTTTTGTCTTGTTGAATGACCTTGTGAGAAGGAACACTATTCTCCCACGCCTTTTGTTTCTCAAGGGTCTTCTTGATGGAGGAGGGCCAAGCACATCTAGCCAAGGAAGCCAAGGCCCAAACCAAGAAGACCGTCTAGACCAAGAGGAGCGTCTAGCTCCAGGAAGTGAGCGTCTACAACGTGAAGGAGGGAGGCTATCCATGGAGCTAGACCGTCTAGGACCTCTCACAAGATCCATGGCTAAACATATCCAAGCACACATAGAAGAAGCCACGGATGGAAGAGAGAGATCCTTGTACATGTTTCATAAAGGCCCAAAGGGGGAGGGGGTGCTTAGTAGATTAGTGTAGTGTAGAAAGCAAAACTTGCTCACTTAGGGGTGTGCTATCAAAAAGGTGCCCTTAGCAATAGAAGGAGGGGTGTGCTAGCAAATAGGTGCCTTTAGCAAAAGAAGGAGGGGTGTACTATCAAATGTTGCATTTTTGACCTATCTTCTAGAATATTAGGATGATGGTGTGGTTTGACTAAAGTCAATACCCTAGGCAGCCCCACTTTTTGTATTTCCATCCCTACCCTTTAAGCTTGCTCACCAAGGCTCCTAAATCTATAAATAAGGAGGCCTACCTCATGTATTTTCAAGTTTATTTTGAGTAATGTTATGCTGCCATTTTTTGTGCACAAGCTTTACTCCTCCTAGAAATCTAGGCTATAAACTTCAATCCTTTCACCTTCTCCCTTGAGCTGGCCAAACCTCTCAACCCATACTCATCATGCACCTTCAAGACCAACACAACTCCTAGGAGGGTCTTGTTTCACTCACCCATTGCTTCCGCTCCATCTATTTCTACTTTGATTCAAGAAGAACACATGAAAATGCCATCATTTGGTATCAGAGCTTTTGGTTCTTCAAGATGAGTAGCTTGTCTTTTTAAATTTTCAGTTCTTCTTTATTTTCATCTTGTCATTTCAATTCCATAATTGTCTTGCTGTTTTTTACATTTTAAATTGTTCTTGGTGTGCTTATGGAAGATCCAACCGAAGCACATGTGTTCAATTGATCTTGAACATTTTCTTGTGCAATTGTGATAGGATTCCTTACACATTGAGTGGCTGTTTTCTTTTAGGAATTTGAGTCTTTATTGCTTTCTTATAATTGCTTCATTTTATGCTTTGAGTCTTTATTTTCTGAATCTATAAATGTTGTGTCAAGTCATGTGAATCCATAATTGTCATCAATTCTTAGTAGTCCTATTTTTTTGGCTTGATTGTTTCTTGTTTTTGGGTCTCTTTAAGTTGCCTTAATCTGCTGTTATTTTTGATCCTTTGCTGCATTTTTAATTTTAGTTTGAGTTCTTATTTGTGTGTTAGATCCACACAAATTCCATCATATTAACTCCATTTTGTTTTTAAGGTATATCATTCTGTTTTTCATTCCAGTTTTCAGAACCCCTGTTTTCACATTTCTGTGCTGACTGTTTTGTCTTATGAAAATTACATACATCATCAAAAATTTCTGAGCCTCTGGATTTCACAAATTTGAGGTGTTATCAAAAGGAGAAAAAAAGAACCATCTGAAAAAAAGAAATAGAAAAAAAAAGATAAATATTACAAAAAAAGTGTGCAATCCTGACGTTCCAGCTGGCAGCTCTGAGCACTGATTTTATAAAATTTACCAAAATTAATTGGTACATGCGTTTGGAGTGAAACCAACGCCAAAAGTTTGTTAAGATCTTGTTCTGATTGTGTCTCAATTTTCAGAAGCAAATACAAAAGGGTCAGCTCAGCATAAATCTTTTAAAGATACGCTTTCTGGACCACAACAATTTGTGCTTTTCTGTGGTGCTGTTTTTTTGGTTTTTAAATCAAATCTAGTGCTATTCCTAGGTTCCTTTTTGTGTGCCATCCATTATTTGAGTACCTTTTATTTGCTTGTCTAATTTCATTTGAACTCTTTCTAGTTGTGTCACATTTAAATTCCATTTGGTGGTTCTGTTTTTCTAATTAATTTGTTTCTTGCTTTAATCCTTTGGCCTCTAAATTTGGTGCTGGAATTATTTCTCAATTGGTGCCTATTTGAGTAGAAATTTAACTTGAGGGGAGTCTAGCTTGCTTAATAGGTGCTGGATTGAAGATTTTATTGACCTAATTCCAAGAGGAACAAAGGCAAAGGGCAGCAACAAACACCATACTACAAATACACCACACACTTTGGAATGCCCAACAAGTAGAAAAGCAACAAAAGGGGTGCAACTAGAAGAACAACAAAAGGGGTGCAAATAGTAAAAGCAACAAAGGGAGTGTCATTTAATTTCTTTGCAATCTTGCTTGTGTTAATTACTTGTTAATCACGCAATTAGTCGGTGAGTGTGTCTTCAAGGGCTCCAAGTGTCCAAGAAGCCTCACCTAGGGCCGTCTAGCTTAATTTTGTTTTTATTAATTGCTTTAATTGAACCAACTTGCTTTAATCACTTCGTTAATTTCTTGTTTAATCTTGTTTAAGGCTTTGATAGCTTGCATTGTTTTCTTGCATTAAAAATTTGATTTCTTCATCCTCATTGTGTTCTAAGTGTTTTACCTAAAGAAGGACTTGTGTAAAGGTTTTGGAGGGATAGTTTTTGGCTAAGGCAAGACTTGGTATTTAAGTAGTCCATTGTGACTCCCCTCTCTTACCTGGAAAGCTACCTTCATTAACTTTCCTCTTCTTTCTTAAAAGTAAAACATTTCTATACACAAAGTTCTAGTCATGTCTACTCACTCTTCCAAGTCCATTGAAAGTGATGTAAGGTCCATAAAATCTCTTTTGAAACAACTCTCCAAGGACGTACAACACATTTCATATAGACAATTGGAGAATGAGGCCAAAACTAATGAATTGACTAAATCAAAGGATGAGAAGTCTCACATTTCAAAAAAATTACCTTCTCATGCATCTATCTCTAAAAAGCATGATTCTTTTGGGGAGGGAAGACATAGAAGAGATAGAAAAGAACAAGAAAGCCCAAGAAAGGTTAGGGCAGACCTACCCCATTCCCATGGAAAAGAAAATATAGAAACTTGCCTAGATTGGGAAATGAGGGTAGAAAAATTGTTTGCTTCCCATAAAGAAAGAAAGGAAAGAAAGATACAAAAGAAAAGAGAGGAAGCCGAAAGGGAAGCTAAAGAAAAAGAAAAAGAAAAAGAAAAGCATGAGAAGACCCTTGAGAAACAAAAGGCGTGGGAGAATAGTGTTCCTTCTCACAAGGTCATTCAACAAGACAAAAGATTTAAAAATACCTTTGAAAATATGCGTCTTGTTGAACAACCTAGCCTTTCCTTTTGTAAAGGAACACTTGCAAGCATAGTAACAAAAAAAGAGTCTTCAAAAGAAGCTTGCATAGATAAAGATAAAGTGGATTATTTCTCATATGTGCTAGGATATCACCAAGTGAATGTCAAGTTATTTACAAGCATCTACAAAAACAAATTTTTATGTGAAGTAGTGCCTAAAGAAACTTGTCATGTCCTATTGAGACAACCATTGCCAAGTGTGCAACTTCTCATAAACAATGGTTGTAACAGCGAGACTATCTTTACACATAAGAGAAAAATTCTTCATGAAGGAGAACTCATGGACCAAATTAGAGTTGATAAAACTCTAGAGCTTTTAAAAGGAAAACTTTTGTCACCCATGAGAAAAGATGTTCAAAGACATTACCCTAGATACATTTCTTGTTTTAAAAATACACCTAAGGTGATGTCTCATGAACTCTATACTCCTTTACCTTTTGCAAATGATCCTTGGGAAGACATAAACCTCAATTTTATCTTAGAGCTTCCTAGGACAACAAAAGGTTTTGATTCCATTTTTATGGATATGGATAATCTCTTCTATATAGAAGTGACAAGTCTTCATGGTTTATCTTCAAGCATAGTATTGGATAGAGCTCCAAAATTTGAAAACCATCATTTGAGGAATCTTTTAGAAAAACTTGAAATTAAGTTGTACTCTTCAAATTTTTATCCTCAAAAGAATGGTCAAAATAAAATTGAAAACATAGCTCTTTTTACTATGCCTAGAGAAATCATGAAAGACAATCACAATTCTTGGGATGAGTATCCTTTTGAGCATGCATACAATGGAGTAGTCCACAAGACTACTAATATTTCTACATTTGAAATTGCATGTGGACTTAATCCTCTTTCGCTTTTTAAGTTGTTACCCTTTCCTAAAGGTATTGTGCCTAAGGAAAAGGTAACCAATATTGAAAATTTTCAAATACATAAGAGGATTAGAGAACACATACAACCATCAAAAGAGAAATATTGTACAAAGTTGCCAAAAACAAAAGAAAAACAAAAATGGCAACTTCATACAATTAAGTTCTCTCCAATTGCTCACACTAACACCTTTACTTTGTTTGATGATTTCCATAGGTGGACGTTTGATCCGGGAGGACAAGCCTTGCCGAAACAATAGGCTGCTATCCGAGATCAAATCTGTAGATCTGAGGATAGATCTTCTCAAAGGAGGAGGAGATGATGGACACCATCCAGCCCCATCCATCCCCCTAGTTGAAGACAAAGCAAGGGATTTGAGGACAAATCCTTTTTCAAGAGGGAGGGGATGATGGAGGAGGGCCAAGCACATCTAGCCAAGGAAGCCAAGGCCCAAACCAAGAAGACCGTCTAGACCAAGAGGAGCGTCTAGCTCCAGGAAGTGAGCGTCTAGAACGTGAAGGAGGGAGGCTATCCATGGAGCTAGACCGTCTAGGACCTCTCACAAGATCCATGGCTAAACATATCCAAGCACACATAGAAGAAGCCACGGATGGAAGAGAGAGATCCTTGTACATGTTTCATAAAGGCCCAAAGGGGGAGGGGGTGCTTAGTAGATTAGTGTAGTGTAGAAAGCAAAACTTGCTCACTTAGGGGTGTGCTATCAAAAAGGTGCCCTTAGCAATAGAAGGAGGGGTGTGCTAGCAAATAGGTGCCTTTAGCAAAAGAAGGAGGGGTGTACTATCAAATGTTGCATTTTTGACCTATCTTCTAGAATATTAGGATGATGGTGTGGTTTGACTAAAGTCAATACCCTAGGCAGCCCCACTTTTTGTATTTCCATCCCTACCCTTTAAGCTTGCTCACCAAGGCTCCTAAATCTATAAATAAGGAGGCCTACCTCATGTATTTTCAAGTTTATTTTGAGTAATGTTATGCTGCCATTTTTTGTGCACAAGCTTTACTCCTCCTAGAAATCTAGGCTATAAACTTCAATCCTTTCACCTTCTCCCTTGAGCTGGCCAAACCTCTCAACCCATACTCATCATGCACCTTCAAGACCAACACAACTCCTAGGAGGGTCTTGTTTCACTCACCCATTGCTTCCGCTCCATCTATTTCTACTTTGATTCAAGAAGAACACATGAAAATGCCATCACTTCTCATGCTTTTCTTTTTCTTTTTCTTTAGCTTCCCTTTCGGCTTCCTCTCTTTTCTTTTGTATCTTTCTTTCCTTTCTTTCTTTATGGGAAGCAAACAATTTTTCTACCCTCATTTCCCAATCTAGGCAAGTTTCTATATTTTCTTTTCCATGGGAATGGGGTAGGTCTACCCTAACCTCTCTTGGGCTTTCTTGTTCTTTTCTATCTCTTCTATGTCTTCCCTCCCCAAAAGAATCATGCTTTTTAGAGATAGATGCATGAGAAGGTAATTTTTTTGAAATGTGAGACTTCTCATCCTTTGATTTAGTCAATTCATTAGTTTTGGCCTCATTCTCCAATTGTTTAGATGAAATTGATTGAATATTCTTGGAAAGTTGTTCCAAAAGAGATTTCAAGGATTTCACCTCACTTTTAAGAGATTTAAAGGAATGAGAAGACATGACTAGACCTTTGTGTATAGAAATATTTTACCTTGAGAAAATTTAGGGAAGTCAAAGAAGGTAGTCTTCCAGGTAAGGGAGGTGAGTCACAATGGACTACTTAAATACCAAGCCTTGCCTTAGCCAAAGACTATCCCTCAATGTCTTCACACAAAGCTTTCTCTTAGTAAACCACTTAAAACACAATTAGGTTGAAGAAATCAAATTTTTAATGCAAGAAAACAATGCAAGCTATGAAAGCCTTAAACAAGATTAAACAAGAAATTAACGAAGTGATTAAAGCAAGTTGGTTCAATTAAAGCAATTAATAAAAACAAAAATTAAGCTAGACGGCCCTAGGTGAGGCTTCTTGGACACTTGGAGCCCTTGAAGACACACTCACCGACTAATTGCGTGATTAACAAGTAATTAACACAAGCAAGATTGCAAAGAAATTAAATGACACTCCCTTTGTTGCTTTTACTATTTGCACCCCTTTTGTTGTTCTTCTAGTTGCACCCCTTTTGTTGCTTTTCTACTTGTTGGGCCTTCCAAAGTGTGTGGTGTATTTGTAGTATGGTGTTTGTTACTGCCCTTTGCCTTTGTTCCTCTTGGAATTAGGTCAATAAAATCTTCAATCCAGCACCTATTAAGCAAGCTAGACTCCCCTCAAGTCAAATTCTCACTCAACAAGTACCAATTGATATTTAATCCACCAACAAGCTTAGAGGCCAAAGAAAGAAAGCAAGAAACAAATTAATTTGAAAAACAGTACCACACAAATGGAATTTAAATGTGACACAACTAGAAAGAGTTCAAATGAAATTAGACAAGCAAATAAAAGGTACTCAAATAATGGATGGCACACAAAAAGGAACCTAGGAATAGCACTAGATTTGATTTAAAAACCAAAAAACAGCACCACAGAAAAGCACAAATTATTGTGGTCCAGAAAGCGTATCTTTAAAAGATTTATGCTGAGCTGACCCTTTTGTATTTGCTTCTGAAAATTGAGACACAATCAGAACAAGATCTTAACAAACTTTTGGCCTTGGTTTCACTCCAAACGCATATACCAATTAATTTTGGTAAATTTTATAAAATCAGTGCTCAGAGCTGCCAGCTGGAACGTCAGGATTGCACACTTTTTTTGTAATATTTATCTTTTTTTTTCTATTTCTTTTTTTCAGATGGTTCTTTTTTTGTCCTTTTGATAACACCTCAAATTTTTGAAATCCAGAGGCTCAGAAATTTTTGATGATGTATGTAATTTTCATAAGACAAAACAGTCAGCACAGAAATGTGAAAACAGGGGTTCTGAAAACTGGAATGAAAAACAGAATGATATACCTTAAAAACACAATGGAGTTAATATGATGGAATTTGTGTGGATCTAACACACAAATAAGAACTCAAACTAAAATTAAAAATGCACCAAAGGATCAACACAAAACAGATTTCAGATCAAACATTCAGACCAAAAACAAGAAACAAATAAATCAAAAAGAGTACTACTAGGATTTGATGACAAATATGGAAACACATGACTTAGACAAAACTTATGGATTCATAAAATGAAAAGACACAAGAACATAATATGACCCAAATGAAATTTCAAGCGAGACTCAAATACCTAAAAATAAAAATAGCAACACAAATATATCAAGAATCCTACACAAAATTGAAAATAGATGTTCAAGCACAAGTTTGAACAAACCCACCAAATGAAATGAATAAACAAGCATTCAAATCATATTAAAACACAAAAAACAGCAAGACAACTTGGAATAAAGATGAACAACTTGGAGAAAAGAAGAACTCAAAAAGAAAATGAAAAGAGATACTCATCTTTGAAGAACCGTAGCTCTAGATACCAAATGATAGCATTCCTATGAGCTCTTCTTTGGATTTTGGAGTTCCTTGGTGATGATGGATGCGGAAGCTTATGGAGGAGGTGAGCAAGGCCTTCCTAGGAAGCATGGGTGCCTTGAAGGTGCATGAAGAGTGAGGAAATGGGGAGGTTTGGCCAGCCCCTTTGGTAGTGATGAATTGAAGACTAAAACCTAAGTGTTAGGCAAAGAGTGGTGTATGGCACAATTTTGGGCAGCATAACAATACTCTATTTAATCTTGAAAATACAAGGTGTAGGCTCCTCCTTTTATAGGCTAAGGAGGACCATAATGCAACCCTAATGCTAGCCAAATGAAATGTAAATGTGAAGCACATGGGCCACATGGAAAGTGTGAGCACATGGGGAGGGGTGTGTCTAGTTTGTAAGTTCACCCCCTCCATGGGCTTTCTAGAATAGTGGGAAGGTTAACTTCTCCTTAATTCTAATGTGCAGAAAAATAAACATTTGTCCACATGGCTATGCTATTTACACCCCAATTAAAGCTAAACTACATTTGATGGGCCTTCACGGAATATGTGCTAGTATGCCACTCTCCCATTCATAGCTTTGATCCAAGTCTTCTTGTCCTAGACGCTTCTAGCTTGGCCTTCTCGTCCTAGATGCTCCTAGCTTGTCTTAGACGCTCCTAGCTTGGTCTTAGACGCTCTTGACTTGGCTCTTGCCTTTCATGGAAGGTTGTGCTTGGCCCTCTTCCATCAAAACCTCTCTCATTTTCATACACTTCATGCACCTTCAAGATCACCATCACTCCTAGGAGGGTCTTGCTCATTTCAACCATTGCTTCCGCACCATCTTCAACATCCAAGGAGAGCTCAACATGTGAAGGCCATCAGGTTCAGCTGGGCAAAGTTGAGGAGGAACTTGCCCAACAAACGGAGCTGCTCAAGAAGACCGAGGCGGAGCTCACTGAAGATGCCGCCGACGCCTATGGGGAGGGGTTTAGCGATGCCCTTGCTCAGTTTGCCTGCGTGCATCCTAAGATGGACCTCTTGCCATTCTCTGTAACCATGCAGGTGGTCGAGGGGCAAATAGTGCCTAGATAGGTCTATTGAGCGGCTGTATCTTATAGCTGAACCTCTTATACCTATCATTTTGTAAACATTTCTCCAATGAAATATAATCACCTTGTTTATCAAACTTATTTACCTTTATACTTCAATTTACTTGCATTCGCATCTCTGCTGTTGTTTGAATGTTTAGCATACTTGGTTGAACTCACTACCCAGCATATACTCAAACCATAAGTAGCACGCTTGACTCAGAATAACCCATAGGTAGCACGCTTAGTTTTGTTGAGTCGCTATGAGCAAGACTTTATAATAACTTCTCTGCTGAAAGGTACCTTACCACCTCGTCATCACCCACATCTCTTAGCTTTATGAGGACTTCAGCGTCGATCTGTATGCACCTGACCCCTCCCTTGCTCGAGGTAGAGGGGAATGCTTAACGAATTTTGTCTGGCCACACATCGCCCTTAGGCGAGGGTGGACCTCACTGGTGAACCCTTGTGTTCAAGTTGGGAGTTCTCATTCGAAGAGGAGGTGTTCTCTACGAACCTACCTTCCCTCTTACGAGACCTCTATTCCCACTTGAAAGGCTCAAGCTGACCTCACATCGCTCATAGGCGAAGGAGGATTTAACTGGGTGAACCGTTCTGCTCACGTTGGGAGTTCTCACTCGAAGTGGAGGTGTCCTCTACGAACCTTCCTTCCTACTCATGAGACTTCTAACCCCAAGTGACTGGTTCGATCCGACCTCTCATCACTCATAGGCGAAGGGGGATTTAACTGGGTGAATCGTTCTGCTCAAGTTGGGAGTTCTCACTCGAAGAGGAGGTGTTCCTTACGAACCTACCTTCCCGCTTACGAGACCTCTAACCCCAAATGATAGGTTCGAACTGACCTCACATAGCTCGAGGCGAAGGAGGATTTCGCTAGTGAACCTTTCTTTCAAGTTGGGAGTTCTCACTCGAAGAGGAGGTGTTCCTTACGAACCTACCTTCCTACTTACGAGACCTCTAACCCCAAATGACAGGTTCGAACTGCATTGTACATACACATTCAGAGATATATCTTTAACTGAAAATTTTATTGGGTGACCTCATTAAAAACCCTTAAAAAGGGAAAAAAGAGTGTCCCCTAAACTGTGTACAATATTACATAGCTTAGCTAAAATAAAACTTCAGGTGAGTCGCATTCCATGTACGAGGAATCAGACCACCTTCTAAAGTTTCAAGCCTATATGCTCCATTCCCCAGGGCCTCTGTCACTCTGAAGGGACCAGTCCACTTAGGGGATAGCTTGTTCTCTATCTGGTAGGGAGATGCCTTTCGCATGACTAGGTCAGCCACCTGGAATTGCCGAGCTCTCAACTTAGAACTGTGCTTAAGCTCAACCCTCCTTTTCAACGCCTCGGCTTTGATTCCTGCCTCTTCCCTAACTTCGTCCAAGATCCAAGTTCACCTTCCTTTCTTCATTGGACTCTTCAGCCACAAAGTTCTGGAAACGCGGTGAGCTCTCCTAAATCTCTACAGGGATCATGGCATCTGAACCATACACCAAGCTGAAAGGGGTCTCCTTGGTAGTGGACTGGGGAGTGGTATGGTAGGCCCATACAATTATGGGAACCTCCTCAGCCCACATCCCTTTCGCCTTCTCCAACCTTCTCTTCAGTCCCCTGAGTAGGACTCGATTGGCCGACTCGACCTGCCCATTGGTTTGAGGATGCTCAACCGATACGAATACTTGCTTGATCCCCAACTCTGTGCGTAGCTTTCCCAATTGTTGACTTGCGAACTGAGTGCCATTATCAGACACCAGGCACTTGGGTACACCAAAACGACACACTATATTCTTCCACACAAAGTGTTGGATCTTGTGGGCTGTGATCTGCGCCACTGGCTCAACCTCGGTCCACTTCGTGAAGTATTCTATGGTGACCACGAGGTACTTCATCTGTCGCACTGCCAAAGGAAATGGCCCCAGGATGTCAATTCCCCAGGTGTGGAATGGCCAAGGGCTGTATATCAACCTGAGCTCTTCTGGTGGCGCCTTATGCCAATCGGCATGCAATTGGCACTGCTTGCACTGTTGCGCATACTTAGTGCGATCCTCCCTCATAGTCGGCCAGTAGTACCCTGCGCGAATGGCCTTGGATGCCAAAGCGCGATCTTCGATGTGACTCCCACATATGCCTTTGTAAGGACCTGAAAAATTAAATTGGAATAAAAGGATATATTTTAAATGAATTCTAAGTATGTTCTTATTTAAAATAAAAAAGGAAGGAAAGTGTAGTTTAGAAGATTATAAGATTTCCTTGTTAGTACATAATCGCCGGTCGCCTAGACTACACGTCATCGCCAGGGCGCGAGGCATGCAGACGTCGCCAGGGCGCGATGCATGCGGGCATCATCAGGGCGCGAGGCATGCGGGCATCTTCCAGGGGGAGACATCGGTCATCCGCCAGGATGAGGCATCGGTGGATTGCCTTCGCGTGAGAGGTCATCGGTGGATTGTCTTCGCGCGAGAGGTCATCGGTGGATAGCCTTCGCGCGAGAGGTCATCGGTGGATTGTCTTCGCGCGAGAGGTCATCGGTGGATAGTCTTCGCACGAGAGGTCATCGGTGGATAGTCTTCGCGCGAGAGGTCATCGGCGAAAGGTTATCGCGCGATGTCGAGTTGCACACAAAGAAGGTGGGACCCAGACTCCCAGCATGAAACGTCCTGCACGCGCGCCACGTAGACAAAAAGGGTGGTTCAGAATAGTGACATCAGAATGTTGGCATGCGCAAGAGACACTCGCGGTCGTACTGTTCAGGGCAGTGGTTGGCATGCAGAAGATACAACAGTGGTCGTACTGTTCAGGGCAGTGGTTGGCAGGCGCAAGAGACAACCGTGGCCGTACTGTTCAGAGAAACGTACACTCAGACTTCTCTGCAGAGTGGGTGGTGGCAGCTGCTTTTGTGGACAAGCTGGTTTAAGATGCAAAAACCCACTTCTGAGAGAGGGGAACGTTGCAGTTGTTCAAGAGTGAAAGAGTGAGTTTACCTCCCTTCTCCTCCATTCTCTCCTTCGCACTGCGATTCTGGCACCTTCACACAAGAGTACGACGAGCGACGGCCACCATTAGAGCACCTGGGAGGTTCTCTGCAAGTCCTTCAAACCAGACGCAAAAACAGAGCCAAGGCATTCTTTAAGCTTCGTTGGGTTTCGGAGCTCCTGGTGTTTTGCGCAAGTCCAGGTAAGGGAAGCTAGCCTTCATTTTCAATACAAGCCATAGATTAGCTGTTTCTGAAGTGAGGGCGACGCGGTCGCCGGTTTCGTTTTCATCTTTGTGAATGCTCTGTTCTATGTGTTTGGGCGACGTGGTCGCCGGTTTTATATACAGACTTCGAAATACCTTGTTTTTGAACCAGATCGCCGGTTTTGGCGTTGTTTGCGAACTCCCTGTTTTTGGTGTTGCTTTGAAACTGTTTGAGATTTAAATGAGATATTCGAAAATAAGAACCTTGGAGTGAGTTTTGCTGTGATTGAAATCATCCCTTTAAGTGTTATGTGATGTGTTGAATGTGGTGAATGTGGGATCAAGGCATAGTATTATCAGGAAAGAAAATACCGTGTAAAATCGTGTAGGATGTGCATTGATCGGTGATTCCTAATGAGATATCCTGACTCTGCTGAGATAATGGAATCACATAGAGGAAGTTACTCAGTTGGTGAGAGTCGAAGGAGGTTCATATGAATGGGTGAGTCGTGTGAAAAAGAACGAGCTCGGCCTGTTCCATGGATTAACCCTGTCATACTGTGAGAATGATGAACTTGAGATCGAGATTGTGTTGATGCGCATAGCTGGGGAAACATTACAGCTGTTTAGTATGACAGGTGCAGATCTCTGAGTCTAATCAATGCACGAGTCTTCCGGAAGTAGTGTCAAGTGTCTTGTGTGCTGAGTCAGTGGTAGTCTGACGTGAGAAATGAGGGACCTTGAAATTGATAGACACTTGATGCAGTTTGTGAAATAGAATGACTCTGTGCAAATATTGTAAAGTGTGTGATTTCTTGGCGATCAGGTGAAGGGAATGAGAAACTTTATAGTTTTATGTGGGTATCTTGAATTTGTTTTATCCTGATTTTTATGTTCATATTTAAACTCTCTTTAAAATATATAGCTTACCCTGCGTGTTCTGCTCTATGGCTGTTTTTCTCTTAAAACTGTGATGATCGTGTAATTTTTACACCGGAGCAGATGATCTTCCAGGAAGTAGAGCTCCTTAGTGAGTGGTCGCCGGGGAAGAGATCGCCTGTTTCTATCTCTTGGTGGTGATCGCCGGATTTATGTCCTGATAGCAGATCGCCTGTATAGGGGTCTTCTGTTAGGAGATCGCCGGTTTATGTATGGAGACCGCCGTTTTCGTTGTATTTGATTGATTTCGTTAAGTTTGAAAAACATTTGACTGGTTATGTATTAAACTCCCTGTGAGGAGCAACTTCATTACTTATATATATAACTATGTTCTCTTCAACATTATTTGTTTACCTTTATTTTCATTATATACATATGAATAGTTTTTGGCGGGATGTTACATTAATGGTATCAGAGCAGTTCGTCCTTAGGATGACCTGAGGGCTGTGGATCCATTGTGTTTCTTCTGCTCATAAAATCTATTTGAGTTTTAAATAACAACTATAGTGAAAGGTTTTCAAAACGTTTTTGGTATTGAAATTTTGTGTGTGCCTTAGTGAATGTATGCCCTAATTGAAAATCTTGGTATTAAGAATGAGAGGATCTTGATAAAGTAATGAGGGTGCACACTCATAACTGGATCGAGATGATTCTTAATCTTAATTCCAAAGGTTGGATGTTTAGCCTACATTGAATTCTGGTGTGATTTATTGAGTGCTCTTGTAATTGCCTGAAAGTGGTTGTTTGGATTGATGATTGTACACCAGTAACTGTTCTGGTGTTTTGTTTGAAGTTATAAGTATTATGATTCTGTTGATGAGCTCAAATTCTTAATGATTTTGAGATGCTGACCTTTGTAAGGTCTATATGTTACATCCTGAATGAATTGATTTCTTATCGATATCATTCTTGTAGTTGTAGGGAACATAGAAAACCTATAGTTTCAAAATCTGAAACGAAGAGAGATGGCACGTAGACCTTCTACCCCTCCCCAACCCTCTTCGGAGATGAGCCAGATTGCTAAGGCCATTGAGATGATGGCAACTGCCATTCAACAACAGAATGCAGCGATGGCACAGAATCACCAAGCTGCGATGCACCACTGGGAAACTGCTCGATCTGCTGAAACAAACTCCCACGTCGGTCAGCCTCAAGAACAGATGGGACTGACCGAGTTCATGAGGCACAACCCACCCAAGTTCAGTGGGAATGCTACCCCTGATCAGGCAGATCAGTGGGTCAGAGAGTTGGAGAAAATCTTTAGGGCGACCTCCTGCCCTGAAGAGAAGAAACTGTTGTTTGCCACCTATCTGCTATCTGGAGAAGCTGAGTTCTGGTGGATGGGAGCTCAGCAGATGATGGAGGCCCGAGAGGATGTATTGGATTGGGAGAGCTTCAGGGTGAGGTTCTTGGAGAAATACTTCCCAAACAGCGCCAAGTTTGCGAGGGAAGCTGAGTTCCTAAAGTTGGAGCAGGGGGATATGTCAGTAAACGCCTATGCTGCTCGGTTTGAGTACCTCGCCCGATTCTATACCCAGGCGACCTCCGAGGCCTGGAGGTGTAGGAAGTTCGAAGAGGGGCTGAAGCATGGGCTGAAGAGGACCATAGCCCCAATGTGCATAAGGGAATTTCACGCCTTAGTAGAAAAGACGAAGATGGTGGAGACCCTGGAAAAGGGTGATTCTCGGGTGATCAGGTCACACCCAGGAGGTTCTTCCAGTGGGAAAGCTAAGGCACAGCACCCACAAAGCAAGCCCTATGCGAGACCTCCACCACATCGGGCAGGAGCAGCGCCTCCCCAGTTTCAGCAGCAGCAACCTTGGAAACACAAGTGTCTCCATTGTGGTGGACCACACGCCTCCAATGCATGCTTCAAGAAGACTTCAGAGAGAAGATGTTTTGCCTGCCAAAAGACAGGATGTAACATCCCGCCAAATTACTTTGGAATAAATATAAAATGAAAGTAAAGGTGACAAATAGATTGAGGTGAACAAAATTTTATATAAATGAATAAGTTTCTCCTCACAGGGAGTTTAATACATAACCGGTATATTTTTCCAAAACTTAAACAACATACAGCCAAATAAATTGAAACCGGCGGTCTCCCTACATAAACCGGCGATCTACTATTAGAAGACCCAAAACAACCGATCTGCTATCAGAACAGAAATCAGGCGATCACCACATAGAGACATAAACAGGCGATCTCCTTCCGGCGACCTCTCACTAAGGAGCTCTACTTCCTGGAAAATCATCTGCTCCCGTGTAAAATACACGATCATCACAGTTTTAAGAGAAAACAGCCAGAGAACAATACAAAGAAAAGGGGTAAGCTAGATGGTTTAAAAGCTTTTAAATAAATAGTAAACATAAAACTTCACACCATTCATGATCCATATCAATTACAACCATCAACATATCCACTATCCACATACTCGTCAAGTGTCCATTTGCTACTTTCAGTATTCAAGATTCACACGTCAGACTTTCCACTGACTCACAATGCATAGACACATGACACTACTTCCGGATTGACTCGTGCGTTGACTCAGGCTCAGAGATCTGCACCTGTCATACCATACCACTGTGAAATCCACACAGGGTCGCTGTGAAATCCACACAGCCATGCGCATATATAATCTCAATGTCATTAACTCTCCCGGTATGACAGGGTTAATTCATATAACAGGCCGAGCTCGTTCTTTTTCACACTACTCGCCCATTCATATGAACCTCCTCCGACTCTCCACAACTGAATAGCTTCATCTACGTGATTCCATTATATCAGCAGAGTCAGGATATCTCCTTCTAGACAAGCCCCTAGTCAATACACCTACACACGATCTTACACGGTATTTCCTTTCCTGAAAATACTATGCCTTGATCCCACATTCACAACATTCAAAACATCATACCACTCAAATGAATGATTCAAATCACAGCAACAATCATTTCAAAGGTTCAGATTTTCGAGTATCACATGCATTCCACCTTTAAATCTCAAACAGCTTTAAAACAACACAAAAACAGGGGAGTTCGAAATCTGTATTTAAAACCGGCGACCACGTCGCCCAACCACATAGAACAGAGCATTGCGAAAAGAAACATGAAACCGGCGACCACGTCGCCCTCACTTCAGAAGCAGCTAATCTATGGCTTGTATTGAAAATGAAGGCTAGCTTCGCTTACCTGGACTTGCGCAAAACACCGAGAACTCCAAAACCCAACGAAGCTTAAAAGATGCTCTCACTCTGTTTTTGCGTCTGGTTTGTAGGACTTGCAGAGAACTTCCCAGGTGCTCTAATGGTAGCCGTCGTTCGTCGTACTTTTGGGTGAAGGTGCCTGAGTCGCAGTGCGAAGGAGAGAAAGGAGAAGAAGGGAGGTAAACACACTCTTTCGCTCTTGAACCACTGCAACGTTTCTTTCTCTCAGAAGTGGGTTTTTGCATCTTAAACTAACTTGTCCGCAAAAGCCGCTGCCACCACCCACTCTGCAGGGAAGTTTGCGTGTACGCTGCACTGAACAGTACGACTAAGCGTGCCTCTGCGCAGGCTAACACTCTGAGGTCACTATTCTGAACCACCCTTTTTATCTACGTGGCGCGTGTGCAGGACGTTTCATGCTGGGAGTCTGGGTCCCACTATATCTGTGTGAAGCTCGACATCGCGCGACAACTTTCCACCGCTGACTCATCCTGGCGAACGACCGATGTCTCTCTCTGGGAGACGACGGATGTCTCTCTCTGGGAGACGACCGATGTCTCTCTCTGGGAGACGACCGATGTCTCTCACTGGCGGCGCCCGCATGTCTCTCGCGCCCCGACGTTGCCCGCATGCCTCGCGCCCCGGCGTTGCCCACATGCCTCTCGCGCCCTGGCGACGTCCACATGCCTCGCGCCCTGGCGATGCCCGCATGCCTCTCGCGCCCTGGCGACGTCATCATGCCTCGCGCCCCGGCGTTGCCCACATGCCTCTCGCGCCCCGGCGACGTCCACATGCCTCGCGCCCTGGCGATGCCCGCATGCCTCTCGCGCCCTGGCGACGTCCACATGCCTCGCGCCCTGGCGATCATGTGTAGTAGGCGACCGGCGATCACATAGTCTTCTAAACTACACTTTCCTTCCTTTTTTATTTTAAATAAAAGCATACTTAGAATTCATTTAAATATATCCCTTTTTATTCCAATTCAATTTTACAGGTCCTTACATTCTCCCCAACAAGAAAAATTTTCGTCCTCGAAAATTGAATTACAAGGAAAAGAGGTATGGATAGGCTTCTCTCATGGGTTCTTCTAACTCCCAAGTTGAATCACCCGTTCTCTCATCCCACACCACTTTCACCATGCTGATGGTCTTGCCTCTTAGCTGTCTACTTTGCCAATCGTCAATCCTGACTGGTTTCGCTTCAAAGGACAAGTCATCCCTGATCTGCACATCGTCCACTTCCAGCACATGACTAGGATCGGCCATGTACTTTCTCAGCTGCGATACGTGAAAGACATTGTGCAGATTCGCTAAATGGGGAGGTAGGGCGATCTCATAAGCCACTGGACCAATCCTCCTTAAGATCTGATATGGTCCCACGAACTTAGGGGACAACTTCTTTGATCTGATCGCCCGTCCTACACCCTTGGTTGGTGTCACTTTCATGAACACATGGTCTCCAGCAGCAAACTCCAAAGGCTTTCTCCTCTGGTCTGCATATGACTTCTGCCTACTTTGAGAAGCTTTCATTCTGCTTTGTATCTGTTGCACCTTCTCGGTCGTCTGCTGAATCAACTCTGGCCCAACCAAGACTGCTTCGCCCTCCTGGTACCTGTAAGGACCTGAAAAATTAAATTGGAATAAAAGAGTTATATTTTAAATGAACTCCATGCATGTTTTATTTAAAATAAAAAGGGAAGGAAAGTGTAGTTTAGAAGAGTATAAGATTTCCTTGTTAGTACATAATCGCCGGTCGCCTAGACTACACGTCGTCACCAGGGCGCGAGGCATGCAGACGTCGCCAGGACGCGATGCATGCGGGCATCATCAAGGCGCGAGGCATGCGGGCATCTTCCAGGGGGAGACATCGGTCGTCCACCGGGAGATGTCATCGGTGGATAGCCTTCGCGCGAGAGGTCATCGGTGGATAGTCTTCGCGCGAGAGGTCATCGGTGGATAGCCTTCGCGCGAGAGGTCATCGGTGGATAGTCTTCGCGCGAGAGGTCATCGGTGGATAGCCTTCGCGCGAGAGGTCATCGGTGGATAGCCTTCACGCGAGAGGTCATCGGTGGATAGTCTTCGCGCGAGAGGTCATCGGTGGATAGTCTTCGCGCGAGAGGTCATCGGTGGATAGCCTTCGCGCGAGATGTCATTCGGTGGATTGTTTTCGCGCGAGGGGTCATCGACGAAAGGTTATCGCGCGATGTCGAGTTGCACACAGAGGGGGTAAGACCCAGACTCCCAGCAGGAAGCGTAGTGCACGCACGCCACGTAGACAAAAAGGGTGGTTCAGAATAGTAACATCAGAATGTTGGCATGCGCAGGGGACACTCGCGGTCGTACTGTTCAGAGCAGTGGCTGGCATGCACAAGCGACAACAGTGGCAGTACTGTTCAGAGCAGTGGTTGGCATGCACCAGAGACAACAGTGTCGTACTGTTCAGGGCAGTGGTTCTCAGACTTCTCTGCAGAGTGGGTGGTGGCAGCTGCTTTTGGTGGATAAGTTGGTTTAAGATGCAGAAAACCCACTGCTGAGAGAAAAAAAACGTTGCAGCCTTCAAAGAGAGAAAGAGTGAGTTACCTCCCTTCTCCTCCAGTTGCCTCCTTCGCGCTGCGATTCTAGCACCTTCACACGAGAGTACGACGAGCGACAGCCACCATTAGAGCACCTGGGCAGTTCCCTGCAAGTCCTTCAACCAGACGCAAAAACAGAGCCAAGGCGTTCTTCAAGCTTTGTTGGGTTTCGGAACTCTAGGTGTTTGCGCAAGTCCAGGTAAGGGAAGCTAGACTTCATTTTCAATACAAGCCATAGTTTAGCTAATTCTGAAGTGAAGGCGACGTGGTCGCCGGTTTTCGTTTTCATCCTTGTAAAATGCTCTGTGCTATGTGCTTGGGCGACGTGGTCGCCGGTTTTAAATACAGACTTCGAAATACCCCGTTTTTGAACTAGGTCGTCGGTTTGGGCGCTGTTTTACGAACTCCCCTGTTTTTGGTGTTGTTTTGAAACTGTTTGAGATGTAAATGTGATATTCGAAAACATGAACCTTGGAGTGAGTTTTGCTGTGATTGGAATCATTCATTTAAGTATGGCATGATGTGTTGAATGTTGTGAATGTGGATCGAGGCATAGTATTTTCAGGAAAGGAAATACCGTGTAAGATCGTGTAGGATGTGCATTGATCGGTGATTCCTCAGGGGATATCCTGACTCTGCTGAGATAATGGAATCACATAGAGGAAGTTACTCAGTTGGTGAGAGTCGAAGGAGGTTCATATGAATGGGTGTCTCGTGTGAAAAAGAACGAGCTCTGCCTGTTCTATGGATTAACCCTGTCATACCGGGAGAACTATTGACATTGAGATGATATATGCGCATGCTGTGTGGATTCACAGCAACCCTGTGTGGATTTCACAGTGGTATGGTATGACAGGTGCAGATCTCTGAGTCTAATCAATGCATGAGTCTTCCGGAAGTAGTGTCAAGTGTCTTGTGTGTTGAGTCAGTGGTGGTCTGACATGTGAAATGAGGAACTTGAAATTGATAGACACTTGGTACAGTTGTGAAATAGAACGACTCTGGAAAATATTGTGAAATGTGTGATTTCTGGGTGATCAGGTGAAGAGTATGAGAAACTTGATAACTTTACGTGAATATCTTGAAATTGTTTACCTTGATTTTATTTTAAGTATCCTTATTTAAATTCTTTTTTAAATGTCTAGCTTACCCTGTGTTTTCGTTTGTGTTGTGGCCTTTTCTTAAACCTGTAATGATCGTGTATAATTTACACGGGAGCAGATGATGTTGCAGGAAGTAGAGCTCTTTAGAAAATTGTCGCTGGAAGGAGATCGCCTGTTTTCTTTTCTGTTGGGTGATCGCCCCTCTTGCTGCTTTATAATAGGAGATCGCCTTTATGAAAGGAGATCGCCCTTCTTATAGGAGATCGCCCTTTTGCAAGGAGATCGCCTATCTGTCTTTTGTATTGTATTTCGTTTACGTTTTTAATGGAGAAGTGATCGTTTGTATTAAACTCCCTGTGAGGAGAAACTTATTTATTTTATATATAGATTTTGCTCACTTCAATCTATTTGTCACCTTTATTTTCGTTTTATATTTATTTTCAAAGTTATTTGGCGGGATGTTACAGTACCAACATAATGGAGTTCTGCATTTCCTCCCATACAGGGCTTCATATGGTGCCATCCCAATACTAGCGTGATAACTGTTATTATAGGTAAACTCCACCAGGGGCAACACCTCGTCCCAATTCCCCAATTGATCCAAGACACACGTCCTCAGCAGATCTTCCAAGGACTGGATCGTTCTCTCTGACTGACCATCTGTTTGGGGATGATATGCAGAGCTCATCCTCAACTTAGTTCCCAAGCAATTTTGTAAGGTCTTCCAAAACCGTGAAGTGAACCTGGGATCTCTATCTGAAACGATGCTGGAAGGCACTCCATGCAACCTTACTATTTCTTTGATGTATAACTGTGCCAGCTTGGCCATAGGCATCTTCATATTCACTGGAAGAAAGTGGGCACTCTTCGTCAGCCTATCAGTGATGACCCATATTGCATCATGACCCTTTACCGATCTGGGTAAATGGGTGACAAAATCCATGGCGATGCTGTCCCATTTCCACTCAGGGATATCTAATGGCTGTAACAATCCGCCAGGCCTTTGATGCTTTACCTTCGCCTTCTGACACGTTAAGCAGGTTGCAACATACTGGGCGATGTCTCTCTTCATGCCCGACCACCAAAATGACTCCTTCAAGTCATGGTACATCTTGTTCATGCCTGGATGTAGGTTAAGGCGACTCTTGTGACCTTCATCTAGGATCATCTTCTTCAATTCTCCATTCGCAGGGATGCAAATCCTGCCATTAAATCTCAAGATCCCATCATCGCCCATCACAAAGTCTCTAGCCTGATCTGTCCCTAGTGACTCCACAGTACGCTTCAGGCTAGGGTCCTTCAACTGCTTATCCCTTAACATCCCAAGGAAGTCATTAGTTATAGCCAGCCTACTACAACTAATGTGATTTACGTGAAATTCTACCCCAAGGTTTAAGTCTCTGAACTGCTCGATCAGTTTCTGTTCTTCCATCATCATGGTGGCTACTTGTATTGATTTTCTACTCAAGGCATCTGCCACTACATTGGCCTTCCCTGGATGATACATGAGTTGAAAATCGTAGTCCTTTAGAAACTCCATCCACCTTCTTTGTCTCATGTTTAGTTCCTTCTGATCGAACAGGTATTTCAAGCTCTTATGGTCACTGAACACCTGGAACCGAGCTCCATATAAATAGTGCCTCCAAATCTTCAAGGCAAACACCACAGCTGCCAACTCTAAATCATGCGTAGGGTAGTTCCTCTCATGAACCTTAAGTTGCCTTGAAGCATATGCAACCACCCTCTTCTCTTGCATCAAAACACATCCTAAACCCTGATGTGAAGCATCACAGTAGACCTCAAAAGGTCTTCCTACCTCTGGGATCACCAGCACCGGAGCGCTAGTCAACCTTTCCTTTAGTTCCTTGAAGCTCTGCTCACATCGGTCGGTCCAAGCAAAAGGTTGATCCTTGCGGGTCAGCTGTGTTAAAGGAGCCACTACCTTGGAAAAGTCCTCAATAAACCGCCGATAGTAGCCAGCTAGGCCCACAAAACTCCTTATCTCAGTAACTGTCTTAGGACGTTCCCATTGAAGCACTGCTTCCACCTTGGCTGGATCCACCGAGATCCCCTAGGCAGATATCACGTGTCCTAAGAAGTTAACTTCCTTCAGCCAGAACTCACACTTAGAGAACTTGGCATATAATTGCTTCTCCCTCAGGATCTCCAATACTGTCCTCAGATGTTCTTCATGTTCTTCCTCGGTCCTTGAGTAAATGAGTATGTCGTCTATGAAGACTACCACAAACTTATCCAAGAAAGGGCGAAAAATCCCATTCATGTAGTCCATGAACAGAGCTGGAGCATTTGTGACCCCAAACGGCATCACCACATACTCATAGTGCCCATACCGAGACCTAAAAGCTGTCTTTTGAACATCTTCAGCTTTAACCAAAATTTGGTGGTACCCCGATCTCAGATCAATCTTTGAGAACACCGAGGCCCCATGTATTTGATCCATCAAATCATCAATTCTGGGTAGGGGGTACTTGTTCTTGATGGTCAACTTGTTCAACTGCCTGTAATCTATACACAGCCGAGACCCTCCATCCTTCTTCTTAACTAGGAGCACTGGAGCCCCCCATGGAGATACACTGGGTCTGATGAATTGTTTCTCCAGCAACTCTTCCACTTGCTTCTTTAATTCTACCAACTCGGCTGGTGCCATCCTGTAGGGCGCCATTGACACTGGTCCAGCCCCAGGTACCAAATCAATAGAGAATTCCACTTCTCTCTTAGGGGGTAACCCAGGTACTTCTTCTGGAAATACATCCGTGAAATCTTTCACCACGTGTATTCTGCTTACGTCCCCTTCATTCTTCACTTCCAACCGAGCTAGCATCACGAAGCACCTCGCCCCTTCTTCCAACTCCGACTGCCCTTGCTGAGCAGATATCACATCTGATCCTTGGAGGTCTGGAAACGCTATCTTCTGACTACCACAGTCAATGAGAACGTGATTGGCAGCTAGCCAATCCATTCCCAGGATAACATCCAGGTCCTGAAGAGGTAGGCAGATCAAGTTCACTTTGAATCTGCGTCCCTCTACTATCACTGGACATTCGGGGCAAACTGTAGAGGTCAACACCTGTCCTGACGCAGGTGTAGAGACCATCAGTTCGAAGGGTAACTCCTCCACTAGAAGGCCCAACTCGGCTACACACAGGCTTGACACAAAGGAGTGTGTCGCTCCAGAATCAAACAAAGCTTTTACACCTCTACCAGCTATAAAACAAACACCTTGCATGAGGTTACCTGATTGAGATGCTTCTACTCCAGACATGGCAAACACTCTCCCTGTTGCCTGAGGTCTGCTGCCTTCGTTTCTCATCTGCTGAGAGCCACTGGGTTGGGTCGCCCCATTCCGGTTAGGGCACTCTCTAGCAACGTGCCCCGTTCTTTGGCAGACAAAACACCTTCTCTCAGAAGCCTTCTTGGGGCACGCATTGGACGCGTGTGGTCCACCACAATGGAAACACTTGAGTTTCCAAGGTTGTTGCTGCTGAAACTGGGATGACGTTGCTTCCGCCCGACGTGGTGGAGGTCTCGTATAAGGCTTGCTTTGTGGGTGTTGCACCTTAGTCTTCCCACTGGAATAACTCCCTGGGTGTGACCTGATCACCCGAGAATCACCCTTTTCCAGGGTCTCTACCATCTTCGCCTTCTCTACCAAGGCGTGAAATTCCCTGATGCACATCGAGGCTATGGTCCTCTTCAGCCCATGTTTCAGTCCCTCTTCAAACTTCCTACACCTCCAAGCCTCAGAGGTCGCCTGGGTGTAGAATCGGGCGAGATACTCAAACCGAGCAGCATAGGCGTTCACAGACATATCCCCCTGCTCCAACTTTAGGAACTCAGCTTCCCTCGCAAACCTTGCGCTGTCTGGGAAGTATTTCTCCAAGAACCTCACCCTGAAGCTTTCCTAATCCAACACATCCTCTCGGGCCTCCATCATCTGCTGAGCCCCCATCCACCAGAACTCAGCTTCTCCTGATTGCAGATAGGTGGCGAATAACAATTTCTTCTCTTCAGGGCAGGAGGTCGCCCTAAATATTTTCTCCAACTCCCTGACCCACTGATCTGCTTGATCAGGGGTGGCATTCCCACTGAACTTGGGTGGGTTGTGCCTCATGAACTCGGTCAGTCCCATCTGTTCCTGAGGCTGACCAACGTGGGAATTTGTCTCAGCCGACCGAGCAGTTTCCCAGTGGTGCATTGTAGCTTGATGGTTCTGAGCCATCGCTGCATTCTGTTGCTGGATGGCAGTTGCCATCATCTCGATGGCCTTGGCAATCTGGCTCATTTCTGAAGAAGGTTGGGGAGGGGTAGGAGGTCTACGTGCCATCTTCTTCGTTTCTGATTCTGAAACTATTGGTTTCTATATTCCCTACAACTACAAGAATGAGATCGATAAGAAATCAATTCATTCAGGAGGTAACATCTAGACCTTACAAAGGTCAGCATCTCAAAGTCATCAAGAATTTGAGCTCATCAACCGAATCATAGTGCTTATAAACTTAAGCAAAACACCAGAACAGCTACTGGTATACAACCATCAATCCAAACAACCACTTTCAATCAATACGAAAACACTCAATAAAATGAAATAATCACACCAGAATTCAATGTATGCTAAACATCAAACCTTTGGAATGAAGATTGAGAATCATCTCAATTCAGTTATGAGTGTGCACCCTCACCACTTTATCAAGACCCTCTCATTCTTAATACTAAGATTTTTAGTTAGAGCATATATTCACCAAAGCACACACAAAAATTTCAATACAAAAACGTTTGAAAACCTTTCACTATAGTTGTTATTCTAAACGCAAATAAATTTTATGAGCAGAAGAAACACAATGGATCCACAGCCCTCAGGTCATCCTAAGGACGAACTGCTCTGATACCATTAATGTAACATCCCGCTAAATTACTTTGGAATAAATATAAAATGAAAGTAAAGGTGACAAATAGATTGAGGTGAACAAAATTTTATATAAATGAATAAGTTTCTCCTCACAGGGAGTTTAATACATAACCGGTATATTTTTCCAAAACTTAAACAACATACAGCCAAATAAATTGAAACCGGCGGTCTCCCTACATAAACCGGCGATCTACTATTAGAAGACCCAAAACAACCGATCTGCTATCAGAACAGAAATCAGGCGATCACCACATAGAGACATAAACAGGCGATCTCCTTCCGGCGACCTCTCACTAAGGAGCTCTACTTCCTGGAAAATCATCTGCTCCCGTGTAAAATACACGATCATCACAGTTTTAAGAGAAAACAGCCAGAGAACAATACAAAGAAAAGGGGTAAGATAGATGGTTTAAAAGCTTTTAAATAAATAGTAAACATAAAACTTCACACCATTCATGATCCATATCAATTACAACCATCAACATATCCATTATCCACATACTCGTCAAGTGTCCATTTGCTACCTGCGTGTGCAGGACGTTTCATGCTGGGAGTTTGGGTCCCACTATATCTGTGTGAAGCTCGACATCGCACGACAACTTTCCACCGCTGACTCATCCTGACGAACGACCGATGTCTCTCTCTAGGAGACAACCGATGTCTCTCTCTGGGAGACGACCGATGTCTCTCTCTGGGAGACGACCGATGTCTCTCACTGGCGGCGCCCGCATGTCTCTCGCGCCCCGACGTTACCCGCATGCCTCGCGCCCCGGCGTTGCCCACATGCCTCTCGCGCCCTGGCGACGTCCACATGCCTCGCGCCCTGGCGATGCCCGCATGCCTCTCGCGCCCTGGCGACGTCATCATGCCTCGCGCCCCGGCGTTTCCCACATGCCTCTCGCGCCCCGGCGACGTCCACATGCCTCGCGCCCTGGCGATGCCCGCATGCCTCTCGCGCCCTGGCGACGTCCACATGCCTCGCGCCCTGGCGATCATGTGTAGTAGGCGACCGGCGATCACATAGTCTTCTAAACTACACTTTCCTTCCTTTTTTATTTTAAATAAAAGCATACTTAGAATTCATTTAAATATATCCCTTTTTATTCCAATTCAATTTTACAGGTCCTTACACAGGACACGTTGCTAGAGAGTGCCCTAGCAGGAATGGGGCGACCCAACCCAGTGGCTCTCAGCAGATGAGGAACGAAGGGGGCAGACCTCAGGCAACAGGGAGAGTGTTTGCCATGTCAGGAGCAGAGGCGTCTCAGTCAGGTAACCTCGTGCAGGGTATATGTTTTATAGCTGGTAGGGGTGTAAAAGCTTTGTTTGATTCTGGAGCGACACACTCCTTTGTGTCAAGCCTGTGTGTAGCCGAGTTGGGCCTTCTAGTGAAGGAGTTACCTTTCGAACTGTTGGTCTCTACACCTGCGTCAGGACAGGTGTCGACCTCTACAGTTTGCCCCGAATGTCCAGTGATAGTAGAGGGACGCAGATTCAAAGTGAACTTGATCTGCCTACCTCTTCAGGACCTGGATGTTATCCTGGGAATGGATTGGCTAGCTGCCAATCACGTTCTCATAGACTGCGGTAGTCAGAAGGTAGCGTTTCCAGACCCCCAAGAATCAGAGGTGATATCAGTTCAGCACGGGTGGTCAGAGTTGGAAGAAGGGGCGAGGTGCTTCGTGATGCTAGCTCGGTTGGAAGTGGAGAACGAAGGGGACGTAAGCAGAATACACGTGGTGAAAGATTTCACGGATGTATTTCCAGAAGAGGTACCTGGGTTACCCCCTAAGAGAGAAGTGGAATTCTCTATTGACTTGGTACCTGGAGCTGGACCAGTGTCAATGGCACCTTACAGGATGGCACCAGCCGAGTTAGTAAAGTTAAAGAAGCAAGTGGAAGAGTTGCTGGAGAAACAATTCATCAGACCTAGTGTATCTCCATGGGGGGCTCCAGTGCTCCTAGTCAAGAAGAAGGATGGAGGGTCTCGGCTGTGTATAGATTACAGGCAGTTGAACAAGTTGACCATCAAGAACAAGTACCCCCTACCCAGAATTGACGATTTGATGGACCAAATACATGGGGCCTCGGTGTTCTCCAAGATTGATCTGAGATCGGGGTACCACCAAATTTTGGTAAAAGCTGAAGATGTTCAAAAGACAGCTTTTAGGTCTCGGTATGGGCACTATGAGTATGTGGTGATGCCGTTTGGAGTAACCAATGCTCCAGCTCTGTTTATGGACTACATGAATAGGATTTTTCGCCCTTTCTTGGATAAGTTTGTGGTGGTCTTCATAGACGACATACTCATTTATTCAAGGACCGAGGAAGAGCATGAGGAACACCTGAGGACAGTATTGGAGATACTGAGGGAGAAGCAACTCTATGCCAAGTTCTCTAAGTGTGAGTTCTGGCTGAAGGAAGTCAACTTCTTAGGACACGTGATATCTGCCCAGGGGATCTCGGTGGATCCAGCCAAGGTAGAGGCAATGCTGCAGTGGGAACGTCCTAAGACAGTCACCGAGATAAGGAGCTTTGTGGGGTTGGCGGGCTACTATCGGAGGTTTATTGAGGACTTTTCCAAGGTAGTGGCTCCTTTAACACAGCTGACCCGCAAGGACCAACCTTTTGCTTGGACCGACCGATGTGAACAGAGCTTCATGGAACTAAAGGAGAGGTTGACCAGTGCTCCAGTGCTGGTGATCCCAGAGGTAGGAAGACCTTTTGACGTCTACTGTGATGCTTCACATCAGGGTTTGGGATGTGTTTTGATGCAAGAGAAAAGAGTGGTTGCATATGCTTCAAGGCAACTCAAGGTTCATCAGAGAAACTACCCTACGCATGATTTGGAGTTGGCGGCTGTAGTATTTGCCTTGAAGATCTGGAGGCACTATTTATATGGAGCTCGGTTCCAGGTGTTCAGTGACCATAAGAGCCTGAAATACCTGTTCGATCAGAAGGAACTAAACATGAGACAAAGAAGGTGGATGGAGTTTCTAAAGGACTACGATTTTCGACTCATGTATCATCCAGGGAAGGCCAATGTAGTGGCAGATGCTTTGAGTAGAAAATCAATACAAGTAGCCACCATGATGATGGAAGAACAGAAACTGATCGAGCAGTTCAGAGACTTAAACCTTGGGGTAGAATTTCACGTAAATCACATTAGTTGTAGTAAGCTGGCTATAACTAATGACTTCCTTGGGATGTTAAGGGATAGGCAATTGGAGGACCCTAGTCTGAAGCGTACTGTGGAGTCGCTAGGGACAGATCAGGCTAGAGACTTTGTGATGGGCGATGATGGGATCTTGAGATTTAATGGCAGAATTTGCATCCCTGCAAATGGAGAGTTGAAGAAAATGATCCTAGATGAAGGTCATAAGAGTCGCCTTAACCTCCATCCAGGCATGAACAAGATGTACCATGACTTGAAGGAGTCATTTTGGTGGTCGGGCATGCAGAGAGTCATCGCCCAGTATGTTGCAACCTGCTTAACGTGTCAGAAGGCGAAGGTAGAGCATCAAAGACCTGGCGGGTTGTTACAGCAACTGGATATCCCTGAGTGGAAATGGGACAGCATCGCCATGGATTTTGTCACCCATTTACCCAGATCGGTAAAGGGTCATGATGCAATCTGGGTAATCATTGATAGGCTGACGAAGAGTGCCCACTTTCTTCCAGTGAATATGAAGATGCCTATGGCCAAGCTGGCACAGTTATACATCTAAGAAATAGTGAGGTTGCATGGAGTGCCTTCCAGCATTGTTTCAGATAGAGATCCCAGGTTCACTTCACGGTTTTGGCAGACCTTACAAGAGTGCTTGGGAACTAAGTTGAGGATGAGCTCTGCATATCATCCCCAAACAGATGGTCAGTCAGAAAGAACGATCCAGTCCTTGGAAGATCTGCTGAGGGCGTGCGTCTTGGATCAATTGGGAAGTTGGGATGAGGTGTTGCCGCTGGTGGAGTTTACCTATAATAATAGTTACCACGCCAGTATTGGGATGGCACCATATGAAGCCCTGTATGGGAGGAAATGCAGAACTCCCTTATGTTGGTACCAGGAGGGCGAAGCAGTCTTGGTTGGGCCAGAGTTGATTCAGCAGACGACCGAGAAAGTGCAACAGATACAAAGCAGAATGAAAGCTTCTCAAAGTAGGCAGAAGTCCTATGCAGATCAGAGGAGAAAGCCTTTGGAGTTTGTTGCTGGAGACCACGTGTTCATGAAAGTGACACCAACCAAGGGTGTAGGACGGGCGATCAGGTCAAAGAAGTTGTCCTCTAAGTTCGTGGGACCATATCAGATCTTAAGAAGGATTGGTCCAGTGGCTTATGAGATCGCCCTACCTCCCCATCTAGCGAATCTGCACAATGTCTTTCACGTATCACAGCTGAGGAAGTACATGGCAGACCCTAGTCATGTGCTGGAAGTAGACGATGTGCAGATCAGGGATGACTTGTCCTTTGAAGCAAAACCAGTCAGGATTGACGATCGGCAAAGTAAACAGCTCAGAGGCAAGACCATCGACATGGTGAAAGTGGTGTGGGATGAGAGATCGGGGGATTCAACTTGGGAGTTAGAAGAACCCAAGAGAGAAGCTTATCCATACCTCTTTTCCTTGTAATTCAATTTTCGGGGACGAAAATTTTTCTTGATGGGGAGAATGTAAGGACCTGAAAAATTAAATTGGAATAAAAGGATATATTTTAAATGAATTCTAAGTATGTTCTTATTTAAAATAAAAAAGGAAGGAAAGTGTAGTTTAGAAGATTATAAGATTTCCTTGTTAGTACATAATCGCCGGTCGCCTAGACTACACGTCATCGCCAGGGCGCGAGGCATGCAGACGTCGCCAGGGCGCGATGCATGCGGGCATCATCAGGGCGCGAGGCATGCGGGCATCTTCCAGGGGGAGACATCAGTCGTCCGCCAGGATGAGGCATCGGTGGATTGCCTTCGCGCGAGAGGTCATTGGTGGATTGTCTTCGCGCGAGAGGTCATCGGTGGATAGCCTTCGCGCGAGAGGTCATCGGTGGATTGTCTTCGTGCGAGAGGTCATCGGTGGATAGTCTTCGCGCGAGAGGTCATCGGTGGATAGTCTTCGCGCGAGAGGTCATCGGCGAAAGGTTATCGCGCGATGTCGAGTTGCACACAGAGAAGGTGGGACCCAGACTCCCAGCATGAAACGTCCTGCACGCGCGCCACGTAGACAAAAAGGGTGGTTCAGAATAGTGACATCAGAATGTTGGCATGCGCAAGAGACACTCGCAGTCGTACTGTTCAGGGCAGTGGTTGGCATGCAGAAGAGACAACAGTGGTCGTACTGTTCAGGGCAGTGGTTGGCAGGCGCAAGAGACAACCGTGGCTGTACTGTTCAGAGAAACGTACACTCAGACTTCTCTGCAGAGTGGGTGGTGGCAGCTGCTTTTGTGGACAAGCTGGTTTAAGATGCAAAAACCCACTTCTGAGAGAGGGGAACGTTGCAGTTGTTCAAGAGCGAAAGAGTGAGTTTACCTCCCTTCTCCTCCATTCTCTCCTTCGCACTGCGATTCTGGCACCTTCACACAAGAGTACGACGAGCGACGGCCACCATTAGAGCACCTGGGAGGTTCTCTGCAAGTCCTTCAAACCAGACGCAAAAACAGAGCCAAGGCATTCTTTAAGCTTCGTTGGGTTTCGAAGCTCCTGGTGTTTTGCGCAAGTCCAGGTAAGGGAAGCTAGCCTTCATTTTCAATACAAGCCATAGATTAGCTGTTTCTGAAGTGAGGGCGACGTGGTCGCCGGTTTCGTTTTCATCTTCGTGAATGCTCTGTTCTATGTGTTTGGGCGACGTGGTCGCCGGTTTTATATACAGACTTCGAAATACCTTGTTTTTGAACCAGATCGCCGGTTTTGGCGTTGTTTGCGAACTCCCTGTTTTTGGTGTTGCTTTGAAACTGTTTGAGATTTAAATGAGATATTCGAAAATAAGAACCTTGGAGTGAGTTTTGCTGTGATTGAAATCATCCCTTTAAGTGTTATGTGATGTGTTGAATGTGGTGAATGTGGGATCAAGGCATAGTATTATCAGGAAAGAAAATACCGTGTAAGATCGTGTAGGATGTGCATTGATCGGTGATTCCTAATGAGATATCCTGACTCTGCTGAGATAATGGAATCACATAGAGGAAGTTACTCAGTTGGTGAGAGTCGAAGGAGGTTCATATGAATGGGTGAGTCGTGTGAAAAAGAACGAGCTCGGCCTGTTCCATGGATTAACCCTGTCATACTGTGAGAATGATGAACTTGAGATCGAGATTATGTTGATGCGCATAGCTGGGGAAACATTACAGCTGTTTAGTATGACAGGTGCAGATCTCTGAGTCTAATCAATGCACGAGTCTTCCGGAAGTAGTGTCAAGTGTCTTGTGTGCTGAGTCAGTGGTAGTCTGACGTGAGAAATGAGGGACCTTGAAATTGATAGACACTTGATGCAGTTTGTGAAATAGAATGACTCTGTGCAAATATTGTAAAGTGTGTGATTTCTTGGCGATCAGGTGAAGGGAATGAGAAACTTTATAGTTTTATGTGGGTATCTTGAATTTGTTTTATCCTGATTTTTATGTTCATATTTAAACTCTCTTTAAAATATATAGCTTACCCTGCGTGTTCTGCTCTATGGCTATTTTTCTCTTAAAACTGTGATGATCGTGTAATTTTTACACGGGAGCAGATGATCTTCCAGGAAGTAGAGCTCCTTAGTGAGTGGTCACCGGGGAAGAGATCGCCTGTTTCTATCTCTTGGTGGTGATCGCCGGATTTATGTCCTGATAGCAGATCGCCTGTTTAGGGGTCTTCTGTTAGGAGATCGCCGGTTTATGTATGGAGACCGCCGTTTTCGTTGTATTTGATTGATTTCGTTAAGTTTGAAAAACATTTGACTGGTTATGTATTAAACTCCCTGTGAGGAGCAACTTCATTACTTATATATATAACTATGTTCTCTTCAACATTATTTGTTTACCTTTATTTTCATTATATACATATGAATAGTTTTTGGCGGGATGTTACAGCCTTCATGGAGCTCTGCCATTATTCTCATGCACTGCTCACCATGTACACACACCAGGATGGGGTGGGTAAATCCATGCCTGTACAGCTCGCTGTCAATGAGTGTGTACTTGGCCGAATTCTTCTTTATCTTCCTTGCTTCCATAGGCTCCATTAGGAGCATCCCATCAGCTATGTAGCGCTTATATGGTGTCATCCATGTCTCTCCACTCTGCAACAGCCAGACTTGCGACGACCTCTCCTCCAGTGGCGTGCACGCGTTGACCCGTGGCTTCTTCAGAGTTTCTTGGGTCAACGACCGATGACTCCCCTTCTCACTATCTGACTAGCTGATCTGATGGACTCCTACCAAATTATCAGCTATATAGGTGTGAGGTGCCTTCAGGGTCTCCTGGATGACAGTCCTTTGCCTTCCCCCCTTGCCTGAGCTGGCGAGTTTGGACAACAAGTCAGCTCGGGCATTCTGCTCCCTGGGCGCATGCACCAGCTCGAAGGTTTCAAAAGAAGTCTTCAACTGCTGGACATACTCCAAGTAGGAGGCCATCTGGGGATCTTTGGCCTGGTACTCTCCCGCCACCTGACTTGTGACCAACAAGGAATCACTCTTCGCCACAAGACTCTGTGCTCCCATCTCCTTGGCCAACAGCATTCCAGCAATCAAGGCTTCGTACTCTTCTTGGTTGTTACTGGCCTTGAAAGCGAACCGCAGGGCCTGCTCTATTAACAACCCCTTGGGCCCTTCCAGAATTACCCCCGCTCCACTACCTTGCTGATTTGAGGACCCATCCACTCACAACACCCACTTGAAACTAGGTCCCTCCTGCTGGGTCTCTGTCGTGGACATCTCGGCCACAAAATCAGCGTAGACATGTCCCTTGATTGGACCTCTGGGCTCGTATTGTATGTCGAATTCTGACAACTCGACCGCCCATCGCTCCATTCTTTCTACCACGTCCGATTTTTGCAAAATCTTACGTATGGGCAGATCTGTCATCACCACCACAGTGAAACTCTAAAAGTAGTGACGAAGTCTGCGCACTGATAACACAACGGCCAAGGCAGCCTTTTCGATGGCCTGGTACCTTGCCTCTGGCCCCTGTAACACTTTGCTAACAAAGTGAATGGGCCTTTGGCTCTGCTCCTGTTCCTGGACCAAGATCGAACTCACCACCTTCTCTGTGACTGCGAAGTACAGTCCTAGTGGGGTGCCGAGCTGGGGTTTGCACAAGACTGGCGGGCTGGCTAGGTACTCCTTGAGCTTAAGGAACGCCTGTTCGCACTACGGGGTCCATGAGAACCTACTGTTTCTCCTTAGACATTGGAAATAGGGGTTGATGTGAGTTGATTTTATGATTTAGCATTTTATGGTGGCACTTTAATTAGCATTGAGATTTTAGGATGATTAAGGTGAGAACCTAAGGAAAATCCCCACTGGACATTAACTTAACCAAGTGGTTAAGTAGACGTGAAGGTTCATTTCACAAAGGCAAAAGGAAAACACAATTATGGTGAAGATGATGACAAGTAAAGGTGCTGAAATTAAAGAGAGGAAACTAAACATAATGAAGGAAACTGAATAGGAAACAAAGCATTAAAACAAGAACAAGACATAGATTTCGGAATTGAAATTGGGAATGGAAATGGAATGGAAAAAGATGAGTGAAAGGAAATTGTACTGACCAGTCCTCGGACGTCAGCTGGGTCCCACAGCATGGGCCAAAGCCACGTGGAATGGACCCCACAGGGGGTATTGAACAGAGAGGGGTGATTAGTCATCAGCCTACAGAGAGGGGTGATTAGTCATCAGCCTACAGAGAGGGGTGATTAGTCGTCAGATCACCAGGATGGGCGGAGGTGTCATCGTCACTCAGCAGGTCGAGGAGTCCTCGGCGAGAGAGTGTGGCGAGGTGACATCGGCCTTGGGTGATTTGAACAGCGTAAATAGAACAGCTAAGATTGGTTCCCAGAGTGGGCCAATGACCAGTTAAATACCCAGAGTTAGGGAGAGGCCTGGATCACGAAGTGCCTATGCGGGTAGCAGGGAGAGCACAGTTGGGTGTAGAGTCCTGAGGGGACGAGTACTCACCAGAACTAGGGTTTTCCCAGTGAAGCTACATGCATGGCACGTGAACAGTGAAGGCACTCCCAGAACAGGTGGCCCCAGAGACTAGGTGCACAAGGAGGCACCCAGGTGGTCACCCTGTGAGAGTTTGCACTCCAGAGAAGGAAACCTTATGTGCTAGATTACCCTAAGATTGGGTGATAGCGGCGCAAGGGTATTCCAGTAAACCCTAAATATGGCTAGTAGCGCAGTGAACCCTTATTAGGGCTAGCGGCACAGTAAACCCTAGACTATATAAGGGACAGTAAGATACTTCACAAAGCTACGCAGTTTCTAGACCTAAACACAGAGAGAAACTCAATACACTTGGTGTTCCTTGCCTTACACTGACTTGAGCGTCGGAGTGCAAACGACCTCTAGGGCGCCCCCTTTCTCTTTTGCAGGTGCAGATTGCTTCGAAAGAACCAAGCACATATCAACGTGAGGAAGGAGGCGTGTGAGTGTCGTGAGTCAACCAACAGGTGGGTCAACCGGCAAGAACAGAAACTTAGGAGAATGAAGCAAGAGAAGTGATCACGCCACTTGGATGGTGGTTTACTCCAAGATGAGTGAAGAATGCCGCCACTTGAGAGCTCTCTAAATCTCACAAGATAAGACAATGGTGTAAGGAGACAATGCTCACAAACTCTAACACAAATTGTGTATAGTAACTTTACTCTAATTTCAACTTGTGAATACATGAGGTAGGCCTCCCTATTTATAGATTTAGGAGCCTTGGAAAGCAAGCTTAAAGGGTAGAATGGGAAAAAGGAAAAAAATGGGCAGCCATAGGGTTTGACTAAGTCTATGCCGTATTCTAGGCTTATCCTTCTAGAAATTAGGTCAAAATGCCTTCAAATGGGCTAGGCACAAGCAAGAATGCTACCCACACCCCCTACTATGCTAAAGGCACTTTATTCTACCTTATTTCTACTATTTGGACCCCTCATTTGAGTGCAATTTATTTACAACATTTTTCTAAATATTAAAGAAGACTAATAGGAAGAACTTCAAATGTTTTGGCCCCTGTCCATTCCTCCTATGAATGAAGTCCTTATTTGCTTGTTGAGATGACCCTTTATAGTTGGCATTCTTGGTCATGTTCTTGTGGACTTGGTTTTGGATTCTTTGTGGGTTTGTATCAGGGGTGGCCCTTGTCTCCTCCTTCTGACACAAACCTGGAAAGTGCAGCCATCTGACCTATCAATTGCTGCACTTCCTTGACTCGACGTCGGGGTCCTCATGGCCAAGATCGCCGCACACTTGTCTGGGTTGGCCTCAATCCCTTGTTCAGTGAGCAAGAAACCGAGGAACTTGCCTGCTTCTACCCTAAAGACGCACCTCTCTGGGTTTAGCTTCAACCCGTACTTAGCTATTGTATTAAATAGCTCTTCCAAATAAACGACATGTTGATCTCGCAACTAGGACGTCACCACCATGTCATCCACGTAGGCTTGCACATTGCGTCCTAGCATGGGTGCAAGGACCTTATCCATCAACCTTTGATAAGTGGTGCCTGCATTCTTCAGCCCAAATTGATAGCATTCCTATGAGCTCTTCTTTGGATTTTGGAGTTCCTTGGTGATGATGGATGCGAAAGCTTATGGAGGAGGTGACCAAGGCCTTCCTAGGAAGCATGGGTGCCTTGAAGGTGCATGAAGAGTGAGGAAATGGGGAGGTTTGGCCAGCCCCTTTGGTAGTGATGAATTGAAGACTAAAACCTAAGTGTTAGGCAAGGAGTAGTGTATGGCACAATTTGGGCAGCATAACAATACTCTATTTAATCTTGAAAATACATGAGGTAGGCCTCCTTATTTATAGATTTAGGAGCCTTGGTGAGCAAGCTTAAAGGGTAGGGATGGAAATACAAAAAGTGGGGGCTGCCTAGGGTATTGACTTTAGTCAAACCACACCATCATCCTAATATTCTAGAAGATAGGTCAAAAATGCAACATTTGATAGTACACCCCTCCTTCTTTTGCTAAAGGCACCTATTTGCTAGCACACCCCTCCTTCTATTGCTAAGGGCACCTTTTTTATAGCACACCCCTAAGTGAGCAAGTTTTGCTTTCTACACTACACTAATCTACTAAGCTACCCCTAATGGGCCTCCAAGTAGCTTGTACAAGGTCTTCTCCCTCCCATCCGTGGCTTGACTCATTTGGGCGTGAATGTGCTTGGCCATGGATCTTGTGAGAGGTCCTAGACGGTCTAGGCTCCCTCCAAGACGCTCCTCATGTAGCTCCCTCTTGTCTTGTGCTAGACGCTCTCCATGTGGTTCTAGACGGTCTAGTCTTGGCCCTTGGCTTTCATGGTGGGGTGAGCTTGGCCTCTCTCCATCATCCCCTCCCCCTTGGAAAGGATTTGTCCTCAAATCCAAGTCGTCATTGGTACCTACAAATGGATATAGGTCAATTACATTAAATGTGTCATGCACTCCATATTCAAGAGGTAGGTCCAACTTGTATGCATTGTTGTTGACTCTCTTGAGGACTTGAAAGGGTCCATTTTTTTTGGGCACCAACAAGACAGGTACAGCACAAGGGCTTAGGCTCTTTTGAACCCAACCCTTCTCCAACAAGTCTTGAACTTGTGACTCTATCTCCTTGGTCTCCTCGGGGTTAGTTCTATAGGCGGGCCTATTTGGTAGGCTTGCCCCCGGAATCAAGTCAATTTGGTGTTCTATACCTCTAATGGGAGGGAGTCCATTGGGTCCCTCATTAGAGAATACATCATCAATTTTACTCAAAAGATTTTCCACTTGAGGAGGTAGACTCATAAGTACACTACTTGTGGCAGTGCATGCAAGTGTTCCCTTACAAAAGACAAGGCTTGGTTGTTCAAGAAGAAGCAAGTTTTCCAAAATGTTTTCAAAAGATCTTTCTTGTTGAGCAACCATGTGGGAAGGAACACTCTTCTCCCACTCCTTTCTATCCTTAAGAACTTTCTCTTTTTCTATCTCTCTTTGTTTTTCTTTCTTCTTTCTCTTATTTTCTTCATCCCTTCTTTCTCTCATTTGTATTTGGTCTCTCACCACTTGAGAATGTGGTAAGGGACTAAGTACAAATCTCTTTTGCCTATGGGTGAAGGAAATCTCATTAGTTAGACCATCATGCAAGGTTTTTTTTATCAAATTGTCATGGTCTACCTAACAAGATATGGCAAGCTTCCATTGGTACTACATCACATAAAACTTTATCTTTGTAGTTACCTATGGAGAACTTGATTTCCACTTGCTTATCTACACTTAGTTCCCCATTCTCATTTATCCATTGCAACTTGTATGGCTTAGGATGAGGAACTACTTGTAGATTGAGCTTTTCAACCATTCTTGAGCTACAACAATTGCAGCTTGATCCACTATCCACAATGAGAGAACATATATTTTCTAAAACTTTACATCTTGTGTGAAAGATGTTCTCTCTTTGTGTCTCCATAGATGCACTAGGATGATTGTTGAGGGTTCTCCTAATCATTAGCAATTCTCCCTCTAATCGATCTACCCTCTCATCCTCTCCCCCTTCCTCTCTTTCACTTGGTTCATCCTCGCCACTAGTGTACTCATCTACACCTTTCAAAAACAAAGTCCTTTGGTTTGGGCATTGTGCTTGCACATGCCCTCTTCCATAGCACTTAAAGCACTTAACGTCCCTAGCTCGGATGGGTGGGGTGGAGGCATCTTTGGCTAAGGTTTTGGTAGTTTCCCTAGGTTTTTCTTTTGATGTACTACCCTCCCTTCTATATTCTCTCTTGGGATAGGAATTAGAGTAGGATCCAACCTTTAGACTTGAAGTTTTGCGCAAATTTTGTTGCTCAACTTTAATGCAAAGTTGGACCAAGTCATTCAAGTCTTGGTATGGCAGAAGTTCTACTTTATCCCTTATCCCAAGTGAGAGGCCACTAAGGAATCTAGCTATGGTGATATGCTCTTCTTCTCTGATGGAGGCTCTCATCATGTAGAGCTCCATTTTTTGTCTATACTCCTCAACACTCATATTATTTTGCCGGAGTCTTTGGAGCTTGTCCATCAACTCCCTATGGTAGTATGAGGGTATGTGGCGACGTCTTAGGGCTCCCCTAAGGTCGTTCCAATATTCAATTGGAGGTTCCCTATGAAGACGTCTTTCTCTTTCGAGAGAGGTCCACCAATACATGGCGTTCCCTTGGAAGCTAAGGGTGGCTAGAGGTACCTTGCGTTCTTCACTCACCCTATGGCAAGCAAAGAGTTGCTCTACTTTCATCTCCCAATCTAGGTAGGTTTCTACATTGTCCTTACCATAGAAATGTGGTAGGTCTACCCTTACTCCCCTTGGGGCTTCTTCCTCTCTTTGCCTAAGTCTTCTAGGTGGTGGTTGGTAATACTCATGGTTTCTAATGCTTACCTCTCCTAGAGACTCTTGGAGTTGAGAATGAGATGCATGTGAATGAGATTTTTTTGAATTTTGTGATTTCTCTTTCCTTGCTCTAGCAAAATCATTGATTTTAGATTCATTTTCCAATTGTCTATATGAAAGATGTTGTACATCCTTGACAAGTTGTTTCAAAAGAGATTTTATGGACCTTACATCACTTTCAATGGACTTGGAAGAGTGAGTAGACATGACTAGAACTTTGTGCATAGAAATGTTTTACTTTTAAGAAAGAAGAGGAAAGTTAATGAAGGTAGCTTTCCAGGTAAGAGAGGTGAGTCACAATGGACTACTTAAATACCAAGTCTTGCCTTAGCCAAAAACTATCCCTCCAAAACCTTTACACAAGTCCTTCTTTAGGTAAAACACTTAGAACACAAAGAGGATGAAGAAATCAAATTTTTAATGCAAGAAAACAATGCAAGCTATCTAGCAAATGAAGCAAATTATCAAAGCCTTAAACAAGATTAAACAAGAAATTAACAAAGTGATTAAAGCAAGTTGGTTCAATTAAAGCAATTAACAAAAACAAATTAAGCTAGACGGCCCTAGGTGAGGCTTCTTGGACACTTGGAGCCCTTGAAGACACACTCACCGACTAATTGCGTGATTAACAAGTAATTAACACAAGCAAGATTGCAAAGAAATTAAATGACACTCCCTTTGTTGCTTTTACTATTTGCACCCCTTTTGTTGTTCTTCTAGTTGCACCCCTTTTGTTGCTCTTCTACTTGTTGGGCCTTCCAAAGTGTGTGGTGTATTTGTAGTATGGTGTTTGTTGCTGCCCTTTGCCTTTGTTCCTCTTGGAATTAGGTCAATAAAATCTTCAATCCAGCACCTATTAAGCAAGCTAGACTCCCCTCAAGTCAAATTCCCACTCAACAAGTACCAATTGATATTTAATCCACCAACAAGCTTAGAGGCCAAAGAAAGAAAGCAAGAAACAAATTAATTTGAAAAACAGTACCACACAAATGGAATTAAATGTGACACAACTAGAAAGAGTTCAAATGAAATTAGACAAGCAAATAAAAGGTACTCAAATAATGGATGGCACACAAAAAGGAACCTAGGAATAGCACTAGATTTGATTTAAAAACCAAAAAACAGCACCACAGAAAAGCACAAATTGTTGTGGTCCAGAAAGTGTATCTTTAAAAGATTTATGCTGAGCTGACCCTTTTGTATTTGCTTCTGAAAATTGAGACACAATCATAACAAGATCTTAACAAACTTTTGGCGTTGGTTTCACTCCAAACGCATATACCAATTAATTTTGGTAAATTTTATAAAATCAGTGCTCAGAGCTGCCAGCTGGAACGTCAGGATTGCACACTTTTTTTGTAATATTTATCTTTTTTTTTCTATTTCTTCTTTTCAGATGGTTCTTTTTTTGTCCTTTTGATAACACCTCAAATTTGTGAAATCCAGAGGCTCAGAAATTTTTGATGATGTATGTCATTTTCATAAATCAAAACAGTCAGCACAGAAAAGTGAAAAACAAGGGGTTTTGAAAACTGGAATGAAAAACAGAATGATATACCTTAAAAACACAATGGAGTTAATATGATGGAATTTGTGTGGATCTAACACACAAATAAGAACTCAAACTAAAATTAAAAATGCACCAAAGGATCAACACAAAACAGATTTCAGATCAAACATTCAGACCAAAAACAAGAAACAAATAAATCAAAAAGAGTACTACTAGGATTTGATGACAAATATGGAAACACATGACTTAGACAAAACTTATGGATTCATAAAATGAAAAGACACAAGAACATCATATGACCCAAATGAAATTTCAAGCAAGACTCAAATACCTAAAAATAAAAACAGCAACACAAATATATCAAGAATCCTACACAAAATTGAAAATAGATGTTCAAGCACAAGTTTGAACAAACCCACCAAATGAAATGAATAAACAAGCATTCAAATCATATTAAAACGCAAAAAACAGCAAGACAACTTGGAATAAAGATGAACAACTTGGAGAAAAGAAGAACTCAAAAAGAAAATGAAAAGAGATACTCATCTTTGAAGAACCATAGCTCTAGATACCAAATGATAGCATTCCTATGAGCTCTTCTTTGGATTTTGGAGTTCCTTGGTGATGATGGATGCGGAAGCTTATGGAGGAGGTGACCAAGGCCTTCCTAGGAAGCATGGGTGCCTTGAAGGTGCATGAAGAGTGAGGAAATGGGGAGGTTTGGCCAGCCCCTTTGGTAGTGATGAATTGAAGACTAAAACCTAAGTGTTAGGCAAGGAGTAGTGTATTGCACAATTTGGGCAGCATAACAATACTCTATTTAATCTTGAAAATACATGAGGTAGGCCTCCTTATTTATAGATTTAGGAGCCTTGGTGAGCAAGCTTAAAAGGTAGGGATGGAAATACAAAAAGTGGGGGCTGCCTAGGGTATTGACTTTAGTCAAACCACACCATCATCCTAATATTCTAGAAGATAGGTCAAAAATGCAACATTTGATAGTACACCCCTCCTTCTTTTGCTAAAGGCACCTATTTGCTAGCACACCCCTCCTTCTATTGCTAAGGGCACCTTTTTTATAGCACACCCCTAAGTGAGCAAGTTTTGCTTTCTACACTACACTAATCTACTAAGCTACCCCTAATGGGCCTCCAAGTAGCTTGTACAAGGTCTTCTCCCTCCCATCCGTGGCTTGACTCATTTGGGCGTGAATGTGCTTGGCCATGGATCTTGTGAGAGGTCCTAGACGGTCTAGGCTCCCTCCAAGACGCTCCTCATGTAGCTCCCTCTTGTCTTGTGCTAGACGCTCTCCATGTGGTTCTAGACGGTCTAGTCTTGGCCCTTGGCTTTCATGGTGGGGTGAGCTTGGCCTCTCTCCATCACAAATGGCATGACTGTGTAGCAGTAGCAGGACAGCTCGGTCATGAACGCTGTTTTGCTTTCATCCCTCTGGTGCATCTTTATCTGATTATACCCAGAGAAGGCATCCAAGAAATTGAGCAACTTGCACCCCGAGACGTTATCTACCAATGCATCAATGTTGGGTAAAGGGTAGGAGTCTTTCGGGCACGCCTTGTTGAGGTCGGTGAAATCTACGCACATCCTCCACTTTCCATTGGCCTTCTTCACCAACACGACATTCGCCAGCCACTCAGGATACTGGATTTCTCGTATGTGGCATGCGTTGAGAAGCTTCTGCGTCTCCTCCCTAACCACCCGCCTCCTTTCTTCGTTGAACTTACGCCTCCGCTGTCGAACAGGTCTAGCTTAGGGATCCAACGCAAGGCGATGACATAAGAAATCTGGATCAATACCTGGCATGTCCGAGGCAGACCAAGCAAAAGCGTCCATGTGGCGCTCTATGACTCTCGCTACTTGGTCCTACATCTCCTGGAGTTGGGATTTGCCAAGTTTGAACATTCTGCCTCTGATCTCCCTCTCTACCACCTCCTCTGCTTGTGTGACCCCAACGTCTCCTCGGGGCAGGTCAGTGTCATCGCACTCCCCACCTGGAGGTTGGGTGGTCACCGTGTGTAAGGACCTGAAAAATTTATTGGAATGAAAGTGTATATTTTAAATAAATTCTAAGTATGTTTTTATTTAGAATAGAAAGGGGGGAAAAAGTTAAGTTTAGAAGGCTACGAGGTCGCCGGTCGCCTGCTACACATGAGCGCCAGGTGGACATCGCGCGGACGCGAGAGGCGTGCAGGCATCGCGCGGGCGCGAGGCATGTGGACGTGGCCAAGGCGCGAGAGTTATGAGGGCGTCGCCAGGGAAGACATCGGTTGTCTCCCAGAGGAAGACATCGGTCGTCTTCCAGGGCGAAGGAGACATCGGTCGTTCGCCAGGAAGATGTCATCGGTGGTTGTCTTCGCGCGAGGTCATCGGTAGTTGTCTTCGCGCGAGGTCATCGGTGGATCGTCTTCGCGCGAGAGGTCATCAGTGGTTTCTCTTCGAGCTGGTAGTCATCGGCGAAAGGTCATCGCGCGACGTTGAGTTACACCCAGAGAACGTGGGCCCCAGACTCCCAGCAAGAGATGTTCTGCACGCGCGCCACGTAGACAAAAGAGTGGTTCAGAATAGTGACCTCAGAGCGTAGCCTGCGCAGAGGCACGCTTAGTAGTACTGTTCAGGGAAGCGTGCACGCAAACTTCCCTGCAGAGTAGGTGGTGGCAGCTGCTTTTGGAGGGATAAGTTGGTTTAAGTTACAAAAAATCCACTGCTGAGAGAAAAGAAAACATTGTTGTATGCGACGAGAAGCGACACCATTGGAGCACCTGGGAAAGTTCTCTGCAACTCCTTCAAAACCAGACTCAAGAATAGAGCCAAGGCATTCTTCAAGCTCTGTTGGATTTCGAAGCTCCTGGTAGTTGCGCAAGTCCAGGTAAGGGAAGCTAGACCTCTTTTTCCATACAAGCCATAGTGTAGCTATCTCGGAAGTGAGGGCGACGTGGTCGCCATTTTTGTTTTCATCTGCGTAAAATGCTCTGTTTGTGTGCTTGGGCGACGTGGTCGCCGGTTTTATATACAGTCTTCGAAACACCCTGTTTTTGAACTAGATCGCCGGTTTTGGCGTTGTTTGTGAACTCTCTATTTTTGGGTGTTGTTTTGAAACTACTTGAGATTTAAATGAAATATTCGAAGATCTGAACCTTGAAATGATTCATTGCTGTGACTTGAATCAATTACTCGAGTGGTATGATGTTTTTGAATGCTGTGAATGTGGGATCGAGGCATAGTATTTTCAGGAAAGAAAATACCGTGTAAGATCTTGTAGTAGGTGCATTGATCGGTGATTCCTAAGGGGATATCCTGACTCTGCTGAGGTAATGGAATCACGTAGAGGAAGTTACTCAGTTGTTGAGAGTCGAAGGAGGTCTATATGATGGGCGTCTCGTGTGAAAAAGAACGAGCTCCGCCTGTCCTATGGATTAACCCTGTCATACCAGGAGAACTATTGACATTGAGGTGATATATGCGCATGCTGTGTGGATTCACAGCGACCCTGTGTGGATTTCACAGTGGTGTGGTATGACAGGTGCAGATCTCTGAGTCTAATCAACGCACGAGTCAATCCGGAAGTAGTGTCAAGTGTCTTGTGTGGTGAGTCAGTGGAAAGTCTGACGTGAGAAATGAGAAACATTGATAGTTTATAGACACTTGATGCAGTATTGTGAAATGGAATGACTATGGGTGAATGTTGTAAAATGTGTGATTTTGGGCGATCAGGTGAATGATATGAGCAACTCTACGTTTTACATGGATATTTTGAAACTTGTTTTACTTTGAATTTCATGTTCATGATTTAAACTTCCTTTAAATTATATAGCTTACCCTGCGTGTTTTGGTTCTGTGGCTGTTCTTTTAAAACTGTGATGATCGTGTATAACTTACACGGGAGCAGATGATCTTCCAGGAAGTAGAGCTCCTTAGGGAGTGGTCGCCGGAAGCAGATCGGCTGTTTTGGGTCCTCCGATGGGAGATCGGCCTCGTTCGATAGGAGATCGGTCTCTTCCGATAGGAGATCGCCTGCTTCGTTTTTTTTTACTGCATTTTGTTTATGTTTCTGGAAAAATTTGACCGAATTTGTATTAAACTCCCTGTGAGGAGAAACTACATTTCATATATATAATATTTTGTTCATAGAATCTATTTGTTACCTTTATTTTCATTATATACATTTGTATAGTATTTTGGCGGGATGTTACATTGATGGTATCAGAGCAGTTCGTCCTTAGGATGACCTGAGGGCTGTGGATCCATTGTGTTTCTTCTGCTCATGAAATTTATTTGAGTTTAAAATAACAACTATAGTGAAAAGTTTTCAAACGTTTTTGTATTGAGATTTTGTGTGTGCTTTGGTGAATATATGTTATAACTGAAAATCTTAGTATTAAGAATGAGAAGGTCCTGATAAAGTAGTGAGGGTGCACACTCATAACTGGATCGGGATGAGTCTCAACCTTAATTCCAAAGGTTTGATGTTTAGCATATATTGAATTCTGGTGTGAGCTATTTCATTTTCTTGAGTGTCCTTGTAATGGATTGAAAATGGTTGATTGGATTGATGACTGCATACCAGTAGTTGTTCTGGTGTTATGCTTGATGTTATAAGCATTATGATTCTGTTGTTGAACTCAAATTCTTAATGACTTTGAGATGCTGACCTTTGTAAGGTCTAGATGGTACCTCCTGAATGAATTGATTTCTGATCGATCTCATTCTTGTAGTTGTAGGGAATATAGAAACCAATAGATTCAGAATCCAGAACGAAGAAGATGGCACGTAGACCTTCTACCCCACCCCAACCTTCCTCAGAGATGAGCCAGATCGCCAAGGCCATCGAGATGATGGCGACTGCCATTCAGCAGCAGAATGCGGCGATGGCTCAGAACCATCAAGCCACAATGCAACACTGGGAAACTGCCCGATCTGCTGAGACAAACTCCCACGTCGGTCAGCCCCAAGAACAGATGGGACTGGCCGAGTTCATGAGGCACAACCCACCTAAGTTCAGTGGGAATGCTACCCCTGACCAGGCAGATCAGTGGGTCAGGGAGTTGGAGAAAATCTTTAGGGCGACCTCCTGCCCTGAAGAGAAGAAGCTGCTGTTCGCCACTTATCTGCTATCAGGAGAAGCTGAGTTCTGGTGGATGGGAGCTCAGCAGATGATGGAGGCACGAGAGGATGTATTGGATTGGGAGAGCTTCAGGGTGAAGTTCTTGGAGAAATACTTCCCTGACAGTGCCAAGTTTGCAAGGGAAGCTGAGTTCTTAAAGTTGGAGCAGGGGGACATGTCAGTAAACGCCTATGCTGCTCGTTTTGAGTACCTCGCCCGGTTTTATACCCAGGCGACCTCCGAGGCCTGGAGATGTAGAAAATTCGAAGAAGGACTGAAGCATGGGCTGAAGAGGACCCTAGCCCCGATGTGCATCAGGGAATTCCACGCCTTAGTGGAGAAGGCGAAGATGGTGGAGACCCTGGAAAAGGGTGATTCTCGGGTGATCAGGTCACACCAAGGAGGTTCCTCTAGTGGGAGGGCTAAGGCACAGCACCCACAAAGCAAACCCTATGCGAGACCTCCACCACATCGGGCAGGAGCAGCACCTCCCCAGTTTCAACAGCAGCAACCTTGGAAACCCAAGTGTCTTCACTGTGGTGGACCACACGCCTCCAATGCTTGTTTCAAGAAGATTTCAGAGAAGAGATGTTTTGTCTGCCAAAAGATAGGGCACGTTGCTAGAGAGTGCCCTAGCAGGAATGGGGCGACCCAACCCAGTGGCTCCCAACAGTTGAGGAACGAGGGCAACAGACCTCAGGCAACAGGGAGGGTGTTCGCCATGTCTGGAACAGAGGCAGCTCAGTCAGGTAACCTCATCCAAGGTGTTTGTTTTATTGCTGGTAGAGGTGTAAGGGCTTTGTTTGATTCTGGAGCGACACACTCCTTTGTGTCAAGCCTGTGTGTAGCTGAGTTGGGCCTCCTAGTGAAGGAGTTACCTTTCGAACTGTTGGTCTCTACACCTGCGTCAGGACAGGTGTCGACCTCTACGGTGTGCCCCGAATGTCCAGTAATTGTGGAGGGACGCAGATTCAAGGTGAACTTGATCTGCCTACCTCTTCAGGACCTGGATGTTATCCTGGGAATGGATTGGTTAGCTGCCAATCACGTTCTCATAGACTGTGGTAGGCAGAAAGTAGCGTTTCCAGACCCCCAAGAATCGGATGTGTTATCAGTTCAACGAGGGCGATCAGAGCTGGAAGGAGGGGCGAGGTGCTTCGTGGTGCTTGCCCGGTTGGAAGTGGAGAATAAAGGGGACGTAAACAGGATACAAGTGGTGAAAGATTTCACAGATGTATTCCCAGAAGAGGTGCCTGGGTTACCCCCTAAGAGAGAAGTGGAATTCTCTATTGACTTGGTACCTGGAGCTGGACCAATATCAATGGCACCTTACAGGATGGCACCAGCCGAGTTAGTGGAGTTAAAGAAGCAAGTGGAAGAGTTGCTGGAAAAGCAATTCATCAGACCCAGCGTATCTCCATGGGGAGCTCCAGTGCTCCTAGTCAAGAAGAAGGATGGAGGGTCTCGGTTGTGTATAGACTACAGGCAATTGAACAAATTGACCATCAAGAACAAGTACCCCCTACCTCGGATTGATGATTTGATGGACCAAATTCATGGGGCCTCGGTGTTCTCCAAGATTGACCTGAGATCGGGGTATCACCAAATCTTGGTAAAAGCTAAAGATGTTCAGAAGACAGCTTTTAGGTCTCGATATGGGCACTACGAGTATGTAGTGATGCCATTTGGAGTCACCAATGCTCCAGCTCTATTCATGGACTACATGAATAGGATCTTTCGCCCTTTCTTGGATAAGTTTGTGGTGGTCTTCATAGATGACATCCTCATTTATTCAAGGACCGAGGAAGAGCATGAGGAACACCTGAGGACAGTATTGGAAATACTGAGAGAGAAGCAGCTCTATGCCAAGTTCTCCAAGTGTGAGTTCTGGCTGAGGGAAGTCAACTTCTTAGGACACGTGATATCTGCCCAAGGGATCTCGGTAGATCCAGCCAAGGTAGAGGCAGTGCTGCAATGGGAACGTCCTAAGACCGTGACTGAGATAAGGAGCTTTGTGGGGTTGGCGGGCTACTATCGGAGGTTTATTGAGGATTTTTCCAAGATAGTGGCTCCTTTAACTCAGCTAACCCGCAAGGACCAACCTTTTGCTTAGACCGACCGATGTGAGCAGAGCTTCATGGAACTAAAGGAGAGGTTGACCAGTGCTCCAGTGCTGGTGATCCCCGAGGTAGGAAGACCTTTTGATGTCTTCTGTGACGCTTCACATCAAGGCTTGGGATGTGTTTTAATGCAAGAGAAGAGAGTGGTTGCATATGCTTCAAGACAACTCAAGGTTCATGAGAGAAACTACCCTACGCATGACTTGGAGTTGGCGGCAGTGGTTTTTGCCTTGAAGATCTGGAGGCACTATCTATATGGAGCTCGGTTCCAGGTGTTCAGTGACCACAAGAGCTTGAAGTACCTGTTCGATCAGAAGGAACTAAACATGAGACAAAGAAGGTGGATGGAATTCCTAAAGGATTACGACTTTCAACTCATGTATCACCCAGGGAAGGCCAATGTAGTGGCAGATGCCTTGAGTAGGAAGTCTATACAAGTCGCCACCATGATGATGGAAGAGCAGAAACTGATCGAGCAGTTCAGAGACTTAAACCTTGGAGTAGAATTTCACGTGAATCACATTAGTTGTAGCAAGCTGACTATAACTAATGACTTCCTGGGAATGTTGAAGGATAAGCAATTGGAGGACCCTAGCCTGAAGCGCACTGTAGAGTCACTAGGGACAGATCAGGCGAGAGGCTTTGAGATGGGCGATGATGGGATCTTGAGGTTTGATGGCAGAATTTGCATACCTGCAAATGATGAGTTGAAGAAGATGATCCTAGAGGAAGGTCATAAGAGTCGCCTTAACCTTCATCCAGGCATGAACAAGATGTACCATGACTTGAAGGAGTCATTTTGGTGGTCGGGCATGAAGAGGGACATCGCCCAGTATGTGACAACCTGCTTAACGTGTCAGAAGGCGAAGGTAGAGCATCAAAGACCTGGCGGGCTGTTGCAGCAACTGGATATCCCTGAGTGGAAGTGGGACAGCACCGCCATGGATTTTGTCACTCATTTACCCAGATCGGCAAAAGGTCATGATGCAATCTGGGTCATCATTGATAGGCTGACGAAGAGTGCCCACTTTCTTCCAGTGAATATGAAGATGCCTATGGTCAAGCTGGCACAGCTATACATCCAAGAAATAGTAAGGCTGCATGGAGTGCCTTCCAGCATCGTTTCAGATAGAGATCCCAGGTTTACTTCACGGTTTTGGCAGACCTTACAAGAATGCTTGGGAACTAAGTTGAGGATGAGCTCTGCATATCATCCCCAAACAGATGGTCAGTCAGAGAGAACGATCCAATCTCTGGAAGATCTGCTGAGGGCGTGCGTCTTGGATCAATTGGGAAGTTGGGAGGAGGTGTTGCCACTAGTGGAGTTTACCTATAACAATAGCTACCACGCCAGTATTGGGATGGCCCCATATGAAGCCCTGTATGGGAGGAAATGCAGAACCCCCTTATGTTGGTACCAAGAGGGCGAGGCAGTCTTGGTTGGGCCAGAGTTGATTCAACAGACGACCGAGAAGGTAAAGCAGATACAAAGCAGAATGAAAGCTTCTCAGAGTAGGCAGAAGTCCTATGCAGATCAGAGGAGAAAGCCTTTGGAGTTTGCTGCTGGAGATCACGTGTTCATGAAAGTGACACCAACCAAGGGTGTAGGGCGGGCGATCAGGTCAAAGAAGTTGTCCCCTAAGTTCGTGGGACCATATCAGATCTTAAGAAGGATTGGCCCAGTGGCGTATGAGATCGCCCTACCTCCCCATCTGGCGAATCTGCACAATGTCTTTCACGTGTCACAGCTGAGGAAGTACATGGCAGACCCCAGTCATGTGCTGGATGTAGACGACGTTCAGATCAGAGATGACTTGTCCTTTGAAGCAAAACCAGTCAGGATTGACGATCGGCAAAGTAAACAGCTCAGAGGCAAGACCATCGACATGGTGAAAGTGGTGTGGGATGAGAGATCGGGGGATTCAACTTGGGAGTTAGAAGAACCCATGAGGGAGGCTTATCCATACCTCTTTTCCTTGTAAACCAATTTTCGAGGACGAAAATTTTTCTTGTTGGGGAGAATGTAAGGACCTGAAAAATTTATTGGAATGAAAGTGTATGTTTTAAATAAATTCTAAGTATGTTTTTATTTAGAATAGAAAGGGGGGAAAAAGTTAAGTTTAGAAGGCTACGAGGTCGCCGGTCGCCTGCTACACATGAGCGCCAGGTGGACATCGCGCGGACGCGAGAGGCGTGCAGGCATCGCGCGGGCGCGAGGGGCATGCGGGCATCGCGCGGGCGCGAGGCACGCGGGCATTGCCAGGGCGCGAGGCATGTGGACGTGGCCAAGGCGCGAGAGTTATGAGGGCGTCGCCAGGGAAGACATCGGTTGTCTCCCAGAGGAAGACATCGGTCGTCTTCCAGGGCGAAGGAGACATCGGTCGTTCGCCAGGAAGATGTCATCGGTGGTTGTCTTCGCGCGAGGTCATCGGTAGTTGTCTTCGCGCGAGGTCATCGGTGGATCGTCTTCGCGCGAGAGGTCATCAGTGGTTTCTCTTCGAGCTGGTAGTCATCGGCGAAAGGTCATCGCGCGACGTTGAGTTACACCCAGAGAACGTGGGCCCCAGACTCCCAGCAAGAGATGTTCTGCACGCGCGCCACGTAGACAAAAGAGTGGTTCAGAATAGTGACCTCAGAGCGTAGCCTGCGCAGAGGCACGCTTAGTAGTACTGTTCAGGGAAGCGTGCACGCAAACTTCCCTGCAGAGTAGGTGGTGGCAGCTGCTTTTGGAGGGATAAGTTGGTTTAAGTTACAAAAAATCCACTGCTGAGAGAAAAGAAAACATTGTTGTATGCGACGAGAAGCGACACCATTGGAGCACCTGGGAAAGTTCTCTGCAACTCCTTCAAAACCAGACTCAAGAATAGAGCCAAGGCATTCTTCAAGCTCTGTTGGATTTCGAAGCTCCTGGTAGTTGCGCAAGTCCAGGTAAGGGAAGCTAGACCTCTTTTTCCATACAAGCCATAGTGTAGCTATCTCGGAAGTGAGGGCGACGTGGTCGCCATTTTTGTTTTCATCTGCGTAAAATGCTCTGTTTGTGTGCTTGGGCGACGTGGTCGCCGGTTTTATATACAGTCTTCGAAACACCCTGTTTTTGAACTAGATCGCCGGTTTTGGCGTTGTTTGTGAACTCTCTATTTTTGGGTGTTGTTTTGAAACTACTTGAGATTTAAATGAAATATTCGAAGATCTGAACCTTGAAATGATTCATTGCTGTGACTTGAATCAATTACTCGAGTGGTATGATGTTTTTGAATGCTGTGAATGTGGGATCGAGGCATAGTATTTTCAGGAAAGAAAATACCGTGTAAGATCTTGTAGTAGGTGCATTGATCGGTGATTCCTAAGGGGATATCCTGACTCTGCTGAGGTAATGGAATCACGTAGAGGAAGTTACTCAGTTGTTGAGAGTCGAAGGAGGTCTATATGATGGGCGTCTCGTGTGAAAAAGAACGAGCTCCGCCTGTCCTATGGATTAACCCTGTCATACCAGGAGAACTATTGACATTGAGGTGATATATGCGCATGCTGTGTGGATTCACAGCGACCCTGTGTGGATTTCACAGTGGTGTGGTATGACAGGTGCAGATCTCTGAGTCTAATCAACGCACGAGTCAATCCGGAAGTAGTGTCAAGTGTCTTGTGTGGTGAGTCAGTGGAAAGTCTGACGTGAGAAATGAGAAACATTGATAGTTTATAGACACTTGATGCAGTATTGTGAAATGGAATGACTATGGGTGAATGTTGTAAAATGTGTGATTTTGGGCGATCAGGTGAATGATATGAGCAACTCTACGTTTTACATGGATATTTTGAAACTTGTTTTACTTTGAATTTCATGTTCATGATTTAAACTTCCTTTAAATTATATAGCTTACCCTGCGTGTTTTGGTTCTGTGGCTGTTCTTTTAAAACTGTGATGATCGTGTATAACTTACACGGGAGCAGATGATCTTCCAGGAAGTAGAGCTCCTTAGGGAGTGGTCGCCGGAAGCAGATCGGCTGTTTTGGGTCCTCCGATGGGAGATCGGCCTCGTTCGATAGGAGATCGGTCTCTTCCGATAGGAGATCGCCTGCTTCGTTTTTTTTTACTGCATTTTGTTTATGTTTCTGGAAAAATTTGACCGAATTTGTATTAAACTCCCTGTGAGGAGAAACTACATTCCATATATATAATATTTTGTTCATAGAATCTATTTGTTACCTTTATTTTCATTATATACATTTGTATAGTATTTTGGCGGGATGTTACACCGTGCACACCCCCCTTCTTGTCTTGAGGTTGTTTTCATAGCACTTCTTAGCCTTCTTTTGGTCTGATTTGATGGTGATCACCATCCCTTCCATCGAGGGAACTTCATCTTCATATGTCTCGTGGACGCCACTGCCCCCAACCTGTTCAGGGCTTGTCTGCCCAATAGCATGTTATAGGCAGACGGGGCGTTCACCACTAGATACTTGATGCTCTCGGTGCGGGAGGCCACCCCATTAGTGAAAGTGGTCCTTAGCTCTATGTACCCCCGCACTTCTACCTGGTCTCCCGCGAATCCATGCAGACAGCCAACATAAGGCCTCAACTGGTCAGGAGACAGCTACAACTTGTTGAAGGTCGACCAGAACATCACATCGGCCAAACTTCCTAAATCCACCAGTACTCGATGCACCCTGCATCCCGCAGTAACCACCGATATCACCACTGGATCATTATCGTGGGGGACAACATCCCGGCAATCAGCCTTTGTGAAGGTAAGGTCGATGTCTGGGAAGTGGTCTTCCTCACATGCTTCCACCGCCATCACCGAACGCGCATACTTCTTGCATTGCGATAAGGTGCACCCTCCTCCTGAGAATCCACCCGCTATAGTGTGGATCTCGCCATGTATGGGCTCTTCGTGCCCCTGATCAGTCCTCGGGGCTACCACCACCTCACCCCGTTGTGTCTCCCTCAGGTAATCACTCAAGAACCCGCTCTTGACCAACTCGTCCAACTGGTGCCCTAAGGCCAAACAGTTGTGGATGGGATGGCCAAAAGCCTGATGGAACTCGCACCAGGCGTTCTTGTTGGGCCCCAGCCTCTTGTTCGTCTTCCAGGGCATCTTCAACCTTTCTGCCACATTAGGAATGGCGATCAGCTCCTTCAATTCCACCAGGAAGTCATGTCTAGGGGGCACATCCTCCTTCACGCGTGCCCTAGTCTGGGGCTTCCTAGCCTCATAGGGCTTTTGCTTTCCTTGAAACCTTTTTTTTGTTGTCGCCTCATGCACCCGCAGGGGTTGAGGTTGACTAGGCGCTCGCGACCTTGAAGAGATTGCACTTTCTCGCTTCTCATTGAGCTCTCCTTCTGCGACAATGTGAGCAACAGCGCGTCGTTTGATGTCTCCAAAGGTCTTGGGGCGATTTCGGATAAGGGACTCGCTAAAAGGCCCTGGCAGTATCCCCTTCCTGAAGGCATGCACCACCATATCTTCATCTTTGGTGTGCAACCTCACCACCATTGCCCCAAATCTATTGAGGTAATCTTTAAGGGATTCCCTCTGATGCTGCCTTACATCAAAGAGATCATAAGACACTGGTGAAAGGGCTCGGTTGACAATGTATTGTTCTCTGAACAGCATGGAGAATTGCGCAAAAGACGTGATATGTCCCTCGGGCAAGCTAACGAACCACTCCAGCGCTGTCCCTGTCAACGTGGTCATGAAGAGCTTGCAATGCACTGCATCAGACCCTCCTGACAGCATCATCTGCGTGTGGAACGCTGTGAGATGCGCTTCAGGATCCTCTACCCTGGTAAACACGGTCTTAGGCCCCACGAAGGTGGCTGGGACCACCGTGTCCATGATCGCTTGGGAGAAAGGAATGGGGAAAGCCCTTGGTGGTGTTGGTGGAGCCCGATCGTCCACCACGCGATCCCCAGTTTGCTGCAAATGGTGCAAGTTTAAACGTAACTCCTCATTCGCCCTGTATAATTCTTCATTCCTGGCCTGTGATGCGGCCAAATCCGCCTGCATACGCGCCTGATGCGCTCTAGACTCCGCTACCGTCTCCTAGAGGGCGCGCATCGTTTCCATGAGTTGTTGCATGGTAACGCTTTCACCCCCATTTGGTAGAACGGATCCTTGTCTAGTGTTCCTCATCTCTGTGGTTTCTTCTCTTACTCTCGTGTATGGGACCTTTTTTACTCCGGCCCCACGGTGGGCGCCAAATGTTCTTGCTGGTTGACCCGCCTGTCGGTTGACTCCACGACACTCACACGCCTCCTTACTCACGTTGATATGTGCTTGGTTCTTTCGAAGCAATATGCACCTGCAAAAGAGAAAGGGGGCGCCCTAGAGGCCATTTGCACTCTGACGCTCAAGTCAAGATAGAGCAAGAAACACCAAGTGTTTGAGTAACTGTGTTTAGGGTTTGAAACTGCGTACCTTTGTGAAGTGTTTTACTACCCTTTATATAGTTTAGGGTTTCCTCTGCGCCGCTACCCCATATTTAGGGTTTACTGGAATGCCCTCGCGCCGCGATCACCTAGCCTTATCTAGCACATAAGGTTTCCTTATCTGGAGTGCAAAGTCCAACAAGATGACCACCTGGGTGCCTCCTCGTGCACCTAGTCTCTGGGGCCACCTGTTCTGGGAGTGCCTTCACTGTTCACGTACCATGCATGCAGCTTTACTGGAGAACCCTAGTTCTGAGGAGTACTCGACCCCTTAGGACTATATGCACCTAATTGTGCTTTCCCTGCCCCACGCATAAGCTCTTCATGATTTAGGCCTTACCTTATCTCTGGGTTTTTCCTTCTCATTGGCCCACTCTGGGAACCAATCTTAGCTGTTATGGTAATGTTGCTCGAATCACGAAAGACCGATGTCACCTCGTCACACCCTGTTGCCGAGGACTCATCACCCTACGGAGTGACGAAGACACGTCAGCCTACTCTGGTGATCGACACCACTGATTACTCATTGACCCACTATTCCACGTTACTTGTGGGACCATGCCTACATGGCTCTGGCCCGCACTGACTGTAGGGCCCAGCTGACGTGGTTTGCTGTCGTTAGCAGGTCTCCACGTCCGAGGACTGGTCGGTACAGGTAGTAAAATACTTCACAAAGGTACGCAGTTTCTAAACCTAAACACAAATACTCAATACACTTGGTGTGCTTGCCCTAGTTTTGACTTGAGCGTCGGAGTGCAAACGGCCTCTAGGGCGCCCCCTTTCTATCTTGCAGGTGCAGATTGCTTCGAGAGAACAAAGCATATATCAAGGTGAGGAAGGAGGCGCGTGATTGTCATAGAGTCAACCGACAGGAGAGTCAACCGGCAAGAACACTTCTTCTTC